>BLKR01004477.1:0-107747 GCA_011170035.1 Teleogryllus occipitalis | reverse complement strand
ATTGCACCAACTCTCTTCAAAATATATCTAGGAGAAGCTCTAAAAAACTGGAAGATAAAATGTGAAAGGATGGGAATAAAATTGAATGACGATATGTTATATTCACTAAATTTTGCAGATGACCAAGTGATATTCGCAGAGGATGAAGACGATGCACATTATATGTTAGGGAAATTAAATGAGGAATATGGAAAATGTGGCTTGAAAATCAATTTTAAGAAGACAGAGTACATGGTGGCAGGAGGGACAGGAAAAGATTTAGTAATGGAGGATGGCTCGGCTGTTAAGTGTTGTCAGACGTATAAGTATTTAGGAACAATTTTAACAGACCAAGGGGGCAGTGGAGAGGAAATTAAACATCGCATTCGGCAAGGAAAATCTGCTATTCGGCAATTGCATTCAATAATATGGAATAAAAATATTTCTAATAAAGTGAAAATTAGAATTTATAAAGCAATTGTGGAAAGTATATCACTGTATGGTGCTGAGTAGTGGGAGATCTCAAAAAGTAATGAGAAAAAGTTAAAGGCTATGGAAATGGAGTTTTGGAGACGCAGCTGTAGTGTAACGTTAATGGAAAGAATCAGGAATGAAAATATAAAGCAGCAAATGGGTGTCATGTCGGATATAATGGATACAATAGAAGGGTGAAGGCTAAAATGGTATGGTCACCTTAGAAGAATGCCGGAGGAAAGATGGCCATTAAAAACTTGGAGGTGGCAGGTGCCAATGCACAGAAAGAGAGGTAGACCAAGACTCACGTGGTATGACGGTGTGCGACAGACAATGAGAGATCGTCACATCGAAGATGATGATTGGCAAGATAGAAGAAGATGGAAGCTTGGGTGCGAGAGACGCCGCATGGTGTAGTTCCACTCGCAGAAAAGAATGAAGAAGAGGTATTTCCCATCAGCGGGGCATCGACCCAGCCGGGACAAGCTCTAAGCTCCCGACCGGTCTTCTGGCATGTGCAGGTGGTGTGGTGCATGTTAGTGTAAGTGCTTGTAGGGGGAAAGGATAGGACAATGAAGGGGTAGGGAAGATCCCGCGCGGTCCATGACCGGTTGTTAGGGTACTGCTCCGACATTCGCCTGGTGTTGATCGGAGAAACCACGGAAACCTACCGATCAGAACAATTGGCCGCTTGAATTCTCCTCCACCGACCGACAGCGACTGAATTCGACCTAGCTGACAAGCTAGTGTCAAAAATCCTGCCACTGTCGGGACTCGTACCTAGGACCTCCCGGTCAGAGGGACTGCAGTGACAACAGTTGATGCCTTCAGCCATTTCTACCGGTGAAAATTTTGCATTTTTAGTTGTATTTTATATGTGAATCATGTATTTGAGACATATTTCATAAATAATCAGAAATTTAAACAGAAGTATGTTGAGTTGCCAGCAATTTCCAAGAATGATCTTTCCACACTTACATCCCCTAAACCTTGTGAAATAAAATGGTGAAAAACATTGTTGCCCTAATTTGCCCCATTAGGAAACAAATCGATTTTTTCAAATACTTGTATAGTTCTGGCAACATAAATTAACCGGGCCGTCTGCGGCTAAGTTCAGCCTTTGCACGGCTTGGGCAGCCCTTGTCGTGACAAAACGTTGCAGGCGGAGCCTCACAAACAGCCGCAGCCAATCTCAAAGGGGGAGAAGTGGCTTAGCAAAATTACGTTGTAGAAAATGGTGGACGTCGCTAGTTGAGATGTGGAAATATTTCCAAATAAAAATACATGGGTTAAAACACTATTATGAACATGAAAGAAAATACATATAATTAATTATTAACTCAAAATTTCTGACGGTTTATCAATTTTCGCCAAGTAACGAGCGTGTGCTAAATAATAAATGATTCCAGCTCTCCGGAGCAGCATTCCAGGCTGCGACTTCCGTTCGCACGTTGACAATCATATTCTTTCACCGCTATTCCTATGGTGGAAAGAGATAGGTGGGCTCCTCCGATGCACCGATTCCTGCTCGTTCTGCTCAATGCCAGTTTGCGTCACGATCCACGTGACCACAACGCGGTTGAAAAGCGTGACGCATGTGACCGACTACGGATGAAAATCGAGACCAGGCAGCAATGTTGCATGGAGAGCAGGAAGTGTTGAAAAACATTTTGAAAGTGGCAATTTTCAAAGTTGACTAACCAAAAATAAGAGAATGAAGGTGTAATTGAAATAAAAAATGCAATATTTGAAAAAAAGAAGGAAGTGCTTATCTGTTTCTGTTTCAATGACTTGCAACTGTGATAATTTTTGCATTTAAAATTCACGCTAATATTTTGACGCCAACTGGCGGTACTTGAAGCTCACCGAGTGAATTCGGATACGCGTGAGCGCACATATCTCTTTCCACCATGAATAGTCCGACTGAGTTTGGTTCGTAAATGATGTTACACATACAAGATTTCAAGTCCATATGTCGTGATTGAATCTATGTTTATATGTATGTGTATATATATATATATATATATATATATATATATATATATATATATATATATATATACATATAAACATAGCGTCGGGACGTCGGTAAAAGCGTTTTTTTCAATCACATTTTGGCGCGAATTTCAATTTTTTTAACTGATAAAATTGGTTTTTATTTTTTTCACAATCGTGCACATTGTTTAAAAATCTAAAAAAAAGTATGTTATGTAATGTAATAAGAGATATTCTAGGGGGCAAAACTGAATATACGACATTATCACGTTGAATATTCATTTCAAAACTTTATTTATTTATTTTCTATTTGAATTTAGCGTGAGAATTAGTTGACATTACCACCACAATTTTTTTCAG
The DNA here is from genome assembly GCA_011170035.1 of Teleogryllus occipitalis. Taxonomy (NCBI): domain Eukaryota; kingdom Metazoa; phylum Arthropoda; class Insecta; order Orthoptera; family Gryllidae; genus Teleogryllus; species Teleogryllus occipitalis. The sequence goes on along the minus strand of BLKR01004477.1, from coordinate 104,939 downwards.
TCTGATACGTGCAAAAGAAGCTGAGAAATAAATAAAACATGAAAAACTGATTTCTCATTGTATCTCTGCAATAGATTGCCGTAGGAGGCTGACTTTTTGTGAATCTACGGCATTTTTATTCTCTTTCATATGATCATCGCAATTATCGATTTGGTTTGTGGGCAGTTTTCACCATCTTATTCGACTATACCGCTTTACTTTCCATTTAATCAAGGGTTCGACTTACAACATATTACTCCTCACTATCATTTAAATAATACCCAGCATACGCTCAAAACCCGTTCGTGCTTCACCAACCGCTTACTTGTGTTCGCTTCAATAGTTTTCTAGAGACTGATTTTTTCGTGTTTCCGTCAACTGCTTCGGTCATTAGTCCCGTTAGTGTAATGGATGTTTTTTTCTAGGGAGATGGCGGTGATCTTCCACCGCTGGATGGCGAGATCCGGCGCCGACCTACCGTCAGCTAGTGGGATTTCCCCCTAACCAGGACTCTCCCACCAGCGGGGCACCGCCGCAGCCGAGACAAGCTCTAACCTCCCGACCGGTCTCCCGGAAGGTGTGGTAGTGTAGTGCATGTTAGTGTAAGTGTGTGTGTAAGGAGAGAGGATAGGACAGGAATAGGAAGGACAGATCGTGCGCGGTCCGTGGCCCGTTTGGTAGGGTACTGCTCCGGCATTCGCCTGGTGTTGATCGGAGAAACCACGGAAAACTACCGATCAGAGCAGCCGGCCGCAAGAATTCTCCTCCAGAGAGCGACTGAATTCGACCTAGCTGAAAAGCTAGTGTCGAATATCCTGCCGCCGTCAGTACTCGAACCTAGGACCTCCCGGTCAGAAGCGCTGCAGTGACATCAGTTGATGCACTGAGCTACCGCTCCCTGTGAGACTGATTCCTTGCGTCTTTCCACAAGACCACGACTTTCAATGCCCTCTGTACACCTTTTGCATATAATACGTTCGGGGCCGTGTCCATCAGCACAGCACTATGACACCAAGCATGGACTATTACATATTGTTGATCGATTGTCCTAACAACACGTATTCTTTTACTTCAAAGTGGCATACAATATCATTATTCCTAACGCTGGAGGTCGATTTTATCATTCGACTAATGGGACTTGCTCGTGGCGCATTGCAAAGTTGCTAGCCTTTCATCAGTGAGGTCCGGGTTCGAGTCCCTTTGAATCTCATGTGAAATTTGTTCAAACAAAACGAATTTGGCTGCTTCACAAGGGCTAGTCCAACCCCTGTGAAGTGTCCTAAACCCTACCCCTATCCTTATTCCTTGCCAACTCTGGCCGCTGGGTAGTGACGTCGCGTACGCGGAGATGCTACCTGGCGGTCCTCTTGACAAACTGACTGCCACGTGACGTGACGTAAGACAAATAAAGTGGATAAGGTAGGATTACTCCAAAATGCGCAAAAAGGTAATGAAGGATTACTCCCCAGCGGGAAAAGCACTCAACGTCCTCCAAGGGGATTGGAGACGCGTTGCGTCAATTTGGACGTAACAAAACGAAAAGAAAAAACCCAAAGAAATCCAGGGTTCTTGATTTAGCACCATAAGCTTAGCTTACGTTAGTATAAATTATAGTATTACGTTACAGTAAAATAAGCTTAGCTTACGTTAGTATAAATTATAGTATTACGTTACAGTAAAATAAACTAAGGGCATATATATTTTCATCATAAACTTTAAATAACATATTTAATAGCATCTTATAATGTCCTGAGTTTATTTGTATTTATTAGGAGGTATTTCTAAAGCCTCATCAAAGCCAAGTCTTCTTTGTCAAAAGCTCTTGAGTTCGTTTATTAATTTTTTTGAATTTAATATAAATAAAGTTTCCTATAAAATATGTCTCTATTTTGGAAAAAACTTGTTGAAGTATAGGCGATGTGTACATGATTTAATTGTGCAATATTATGTCGATGTATATTTGAAACGGGTTTAATAATTATATTTTCCTTAGGTGTTCTAATATAACAATCAAAATAATTCCCTTTCTGCAATTGATGGGAAACATAAATAGGAACCGTACTATGGGTGTACTATTGTGTTTCAAAATTGTTAGCATTCTTCTTGATGGTTTAGGCTAGCTATTTCCAGTGCCATGACTACTTTTGGAAAATATTTATTTAATTTGTTTGTAAACTTCCTAATTTTTAATTTTTCTGCATGATAGTTCCTTTCATGGATATGTTTTATTATTTTTGTATTTTTGAGGTGTCATTTATAATTTACAAAAAAAACAAATTATAATTCATTCCTTGCTCTCCAAACTTTTATTTGTAGTATTAAATATTTGACTTTAGAATCAATTTAAACAGTTATACCTACATCTACTTTTCATATGTAATTTTGTGTTAAAAGGTCATAGGAGTAACATAACCTTACAGCACGTCTGATATGAATAAGAATTGAATTTTCAGGTAATTCATTTAATCATCAAAAGTCTTTAACCATTCATGGCAATGGTAGGCAATTTAATGTGGTTATTCAGAACATTAAAAAAATGTTTTCATACTATTACTGCATCAGTGGGTTATCGTGAATTTAAAGTCTAGGCTATCTCATCCTGGATGCAATAGGCTATACTGAAAGAGAGACTACCCGTTTTTTTTCATATTTCTATTTTATAATTAATAATTATAATAAATTACAAAATATTCATGTACTTTATAAACTATATAAGTCAAACATAAATTATTACATAAGTACTACTACAGTGCTGAATGAGTATGACTCAAATTGGTAAGTAAATGTTCATTGTTATTATGCATATTTTTTCTACAAGAGTTATTATGCTGAGAAATAGGAAAGTTAAATGATTTGAAAAAACCTATTTTTAATAAACAAAAGTCAGTAACTTTCCAACAGCACAGCAGTTTGTAAGTTCCATTTCATTTGTGATTTCAAAACTACATATTTTAAAAAAGAAACATTTTTTTGATGAACAAGAGTCAGATTGTAGTTTCTATTTCACATAATTCAGGCTTATTTAAATATTTGTTTTCATTGTTAGCAAACATCATCAAAAATCTATAATTTTATGTCTCCTTTTATGGTATTCTGACAATTTTCATTTACCAGCAAAAAATATATTCTAAACTAGAAATACATGCTTATTAATAAAATTTGGTGTTCTGTTCATTTCAGAAAAAGAAATATGTTATTGTTATGTATAAGATTTAAATGTTGACTGTTTGATTAATATACATTAAGATAATTTTATTTTACACTGACAATATTGTTTACTAAATGAAGAATGCTCCCATCACATTTATTACACAATTATTATGTTTGTATTGATAACTTTTAACAAAGGGTATAGCCAAATAAGGTGGTGAAAACTGCCCTCAAACCAAATCAATAATCGTGATGCTCATATGAAAGAGAATAATAAATGCCGTAGATTGAGAAAAAATCAGCTGCCTAGAACAATCTGTTGCAGAGATACAATGTGAAACGTTTTTCATGTTGTTTTTTTCTCTCAGCTTAAATGCATGCTTCAGGCTGGAAAAAAATTGGAAAGATGGGGAAAAATAGTTGAATTTTAAGGTATTTTTGTCAACCAATTCTGAAATGTGAAATTCGTGAAATTCGGTAAAATTCAAATAGAAAAATTTCAAAAGAGGTAAGAAATTTCAAAAAAGGAGGAGAGAACTGAATCCCAATACTAATTGCATGGAATCTTAGTTCTGATCTGGATCTCTTTCCTTTTGCATCCTGTGGGTGTAACTGTTATTGATGTATGTTAGACTGTTGCATTCTCACAATTGTGGAGCGTAATGAATAAAACATAATTTATGATTTATTCTATCCAATACCTATGTGTCTATTAATTATTTAAAGTGAAAGTGTAATGTTTATTGTCAGTTATGGACTTCTTAAGGATGAGGTTGATGAGTGTCGTCAGTGGCAATTTTGAAAATTTTAGATCATGTATTAAAATGTTAGAAGAATAAGTATTTGTTCAAAGATGTTGATGAGAAGAACATTTATTAATATGATTATTTAATTTCCTCTGATATCCATACCACTGACAAGTACATAAATAACCCTTACAATTATATTTTCATTTAACAATAGACTCACATAGTACATACTGCTTATAATGGGCCCACATCATTATTTGTAATCAGTATAAGTTAAGATTGATTTGTAACGGCAAATGATCCAGAGAGAAGAAAAGTTCACAGAATGACTAATAAAGGCATGAAAATTTTTTGAAACTCTAATGTTAAGATATTTTAACTTCTGAATTAAAATTTAAATAAATGAATGGAAGTAAACTAATTAAAATCATCTATTTAATTTTTAAATTTTTATATAGTTAAGTAATATTGTTTTTATTGAGTAAATAAAATTAATGATTTTGTATTCTAATTTTTTAAAAATTTCTTTGCCTTTCCAATTTGTACAGCTCTTCTTTAGGAAAACTGAAGAACTTGAACCATGCTTTCTCATATTCATTTTGAGAATTTGCACAAACTTTTATGTCACAACAAAGTGTTTTAAACCATTAACTTGTTTGCTTGCAAGAGGCAAATACATTTTCTTTTACTAGCAGGACCACATTTATTAACTGCAGAGCTCACAAAGGCAAAATCCTGTTGGAGCCCTCTTCCAGAAAAAATTCATCCAGAATAACTAAAAAATAATATTTATCCAATATTATTTAAAAATATTTTTGATGTTAAAATGCATTTTTTAAATACAATAGATTATTTGATTAACAATTAATTTACAAATTTAAAAATATGATCTTTTTTCGAACATGTATTATATTTCTTTCCGGGCCGTAAGCCCCCCTATGGATAGTGGCCCCTAAGCAACTGTTTGTTTTCCTTGAAGGTAAATGCAGCCCTGATTACTCAGTGACGAAAATGACCAGTCTTCAAATGTTGCCAACTACGCTTCTTAGTGCCTTTATTAACAATTCAACTATGCAACGCAAAAGAGTGGGGTAGGGATTCTGGAGCCTAATGTGCAAAATAGGAGTGAGTTGAGAAGAAAGTGACGGTATGTGTGTCTGAACAATCGGATACATGAGAGCAAGCTATTACATGTAGGGTAGGGGAATGTGTTGTACTTTGTATACTTTGGGAACACCGTTATTAAGGCACGCCTGGATTAAGCACGGAGCGGACGCTCCGCGACCCCGTATATTCCACAAAAACGTAAAGGTAGGTACCCTCCTCAAAGAGTATAGCCGAATAAGGCGGTGAAAAGTGCCCCCAAACCAAATCGATAATCGCGATGCTCAAATGAAAGAGAATACAAAATGACGGATATTCACAAACAATTAGCTTCCTAGGGCAATCTGTTGCAGAGTTACAACGGAAAACGTGTTTCGCATGTTTTATTTTTTTCTCAGCATCTACTCCGTTAATCAAGCTGAAACAAATTCCAGCGACGGGGAATCATAGTTCAATTTGGAGGTATTTTTGTCAACGAATTTTGACGCCAAATTCACATTAAAAAAATTGAAGAAAAAATTTGGAACAATTTTGTAGAAAATCATGTTTTTGTTATTGTAAAACACAAAAATGATCAAATCAGATATTTGAGTGAAAATATCTAATTTTTTTAAGGATAATTTCCAAACGATACATTCTGATATATACAAGAAAAAAATTTCTATCCACTCCAATATATATATATATATATATATATATATATATATATATATATATATATACACATACATATATATATATACACACACACATATATTTGGGTGGGTCGATTTCTTTTTTGCCCGACTGGCCCCTCAAAAAATCTATAAGAATTCTATCTATAAGAAAAGAAGATAACCAAAACTATGCGTGTTTTTAACAATACTTAGAGGGCGCGCAAGTGCCTCAAAAATGGAATTTGGGGCTATTTTTCTATTGTATGTTAATTCTTTGTAAGTTAACTGAAAATTTCAGTTTCATCTTAGTGTTGGTGTCAGGCGTGTTTAAAGGGGGATTTGCATGATATCAAATAGTTTTCTTAGAACCAACTGAAGACTGCATTGATAAAAATTCGACTTCTGTAAATGGCGTGGCTCATAGTTAGCATTCTGCAGCAACGTCGACCGTGAGGTCATAGGGTTTGTGCCCCGACGTGGTGGATTTTTGACAATAGAATAAAAGCTACTTGTCCAGTCAGCAGATACTGAAAATGGAGTTATACATGAAAAAATATAATAAAATCTTTCTTTTTGGGTATGTTGTATGTGCCCAGGCAATACTTAAAATCCCACGTTTTCGAACTCCTAGAGCCTGTGTTACTCCGGGAGGCCCGAAAAACTGTTATTTTTACTTTCTGGCCTTACGAATTCTTCGTAAGAAGAGAAAGTTATGTAATCGTGCGGCGGAAAACGAATTTTCGTCAGAAAAACTCTTGTAGCTGGGCTCTGATAACGAAAAATTGAATAAATCCTGCTGTTAAATTTAAAATTTAAAAAAATCTCTAACTCGTTGTGTAGACAAAATCCATATTTTGTTGCTTCTTGATAACGAAAAGTCGATTGACAGCAAAAAGTCCGTCTGTCTGCCCGTCTGTGGTCAACCCTAACGCCTAAACCGTTGAGTCAATTGATTAAAATTGATAATCACCAATCGTTCTGGCTGATGTCGAGGTTTCTGGAATTTGAAACCAATATTTTCACTTTGGGAGGTACTTCACATAAAGTTCATCAGACATTTTCAAAAAAATGGCTCCAATTTTTTTGATTAAATTTTGTTGTTGAATAGTGCGAAGGACGTTTAAGAGAATGATGAAGGTATCATTTTCGCTGATATCCCCGATTTTTCAAAAATTGCAAAAAAACAATTTCAAAACTACAAAATGGAAGATAAATATTTTTGCTTTAACAGTGTGATTGTACAAATTAGCACTTTAAATAAGATCATGTACAGATTTTTTTAAAAAACGAATAGTTTTGGCGAAATTTGCGCTTCACATTTACAAAAACTTTCTTTCTCGAAAACCGCTCCAAATTCTTTCCTTAAATTGTTTCCACATATGTAATAATGGACGGTAAAAAATATGACGCTAGTACAATTTTTGGGTATTTAGGCTTTTTGACAATCAATATACGCTGTATATAACGTCTCTCCTGTTTTCTGTACATGACCATAAACTGCTGCATCTATAATAACCTCATCCGTGCAACCCTGTGGCCCCCCTCTAACAGCCTTTCTGCTCTTCAGCTATGATGTTACTGTCTTCAAGATGCTGATAGTTCTTATCAATTATTATTGAAGTTAGTAGTTTGTATAAAGTTGGAAGGCAAATAATAGGCCTATATTTTCCAGGATCAGAGCTGGGCGTTTTGGATTTTGAGATAAATTCATTCATAAATTAAAAAAGATCGCAGGGCTTCTGGATTATAGAGGCCTTTTGTGAATAATCCTGCCATTGTTTCGTGAATGCTAGGAGAGTTCTTATACCAGACATTATGTATATTATTTCTCCCGGTTCCCTTCCAGTTCAAAGTTTTCTTTACGGCTCTTTTAACATCCTCAATATATATATACAAAAGTCATTCATCATGGGTACGTCTTCTCACTCAGATTCAACAGTTTGGATCCATCCTGCCTTTAAATTTTGCTGTTTACTTTGGGTCCATATGTCGCTCCAATACTTATTCACTTCTTGATCGTCTAGAATCTTACCTTGGTTTGATCCTTGAGCATTTTTCATCTGGCTAGTGTGGTAGAACTGTTTTCCATTTGTTCAGAAGAGTTTATTGTGTTTCTTACAAAGATTACTTTCACGGTACCTTCTTAGTCTATTACACTTTACTGCTAGAATTTGAGTTCATCAAGTACGTCTGATTTTCTTCATTTTGGTATTTGAACATTATTTTCTCTACTTCTGTTTTAATCTTGGCATTGCAGTTGTCTTTGAGTGCTTGAGTAAGTCTACTAATGCTCTTACGCAGAGTTTCAATTTGGTGTTGAAGTCGCCGTTCCCAAGGAGGCTGCGTGAGCTGAACTTGCTTTTTATGACTCGTAAAAATTAGCTTCTGGTCATTAGCTTTAAGTACTGTGAATGTCAATGAATACAAAGTTACTAGTTGCATGTGGCGTCACCGACGCTGTAAACTGTCGCTTTAAAAGAAAAAAAAACGCTTTAAAAGAATTGTCATGTGTTGAAAATTTCTTTTATAGTTCATTTCTTCCAAACCTAGCTTTGTTCAAATATGTTTTTACTGCATAGGACTTACCAATGAATTGCAGTAGCTGTTAATGTTACACTTCCGTTCAAAAATTTCCAACACCCAATGGCGTTGCATATTACCCTTAAACGGGATATGAACTGGTAATATTGCAATTTCAAAATTATAATGGCTCTAAAAAATACTTGAAGGTATCAATAATGCGATATCAATAATATCAATTATATATATATATATATATATATATATATATATATATATATATATATATATAGTGACGTCACGGGATTAGACAACCCCATAACGACACCATCAGCTACGAAAAGAAACCCACGAACAGAGAGGAGTAGGGTACGCGGCGGAGCGATAGCTGGTAAACGCGCCATCTGCCCACAGCTTTTCGAACTATGACGCCCGAACTCGTGAATAATGTTTTTCCGGGAGGTCACGAAAGGAGGAGAATATTCACCCCTCCAAAATTTCCCCAGGCGCGAGTACCATAAGAATCACGGCGCTCCTCGGAGGAACTCCCTTTGATTGCAGCAGCGACGGCGACTAGACGGAACTCTCTATGACTACAGCAGCGACGGCGACTAGACTGAGCTCTTTTTGACTGCAGCAGCGACGGCGATTGTAACTTGATAGCATAGGAGTTTATTTTAACTCCTTAAAGTTAGCTTGTGAAGCGTTTCTTCGAAAGTGAGGTAATTAAGAAGTGGAGTGCACAAGCATTCTTCGCATTCACAATATTTGAGAGAGCAAGTGGAGTGACTGTTTGACTCCGAAATAATTTCAAATTTGTAAAATTCGCGCAGAAGGACATTAACTAAATCCAGCATCTCATATTGCACGGTGAGACTACACATGCCCAAAATGTGGTAGGTAGGCCGAGCATTTCAAGCATAACTTCAGCTACATTAATTATTCGAGGCTGGAAGCGCGAACGAACTTGTACGAGGCGCGGTAGAAGAAGAAGGACGACCTCAGGAAGAGCGAAGCGTAGGTGAGAAAGATTTGGACTGGAACGAGAATCGTACGAGTTTGGAGAACGGGAGAAGGGTGTGGAAATTGGAGGCGTGGCAGAGTCCGGAGTTCGAGAAGAGGAAATTTCTAACGTCGTGGGACAGCAAGCAAAGACGGTGGCAACGCGGGACTGCGAGCGGCAGAAAATCCCCAAGGTTACCTACAGGCGAGCGATGCGGAGCTCTTGAGGTAAAGGAACTCGTAACTTTTATGCGGCGATCAGTTGGGGAAAGAGAATAGCCGTAAATACACGACAATTCGTGTTAAAAGTGAGTGAAAAGTCCAGAATAGGTGGGAGAAGTATTTCGAACGATGTGAGTGGCAGTTTCAAGTTCATTTACTGCACGTGTCATTAAATTCATTCAAAGAGGCCATACCTTGAACAATTTTACGTAAATAATTCATGATTCTCACATGTTGTACAGTTGATGTTATCGGGAAAAGTCACAGTTTACTGTAGTGTGTTAAAAGTAATTGCTTTCTGTTATTTGTAAAGGGGTCAGATTTAAGTAACGTGTATATTACGTTTTATTGTTTTTTTTCTCTCTAAAGTTCAGTGTTATAGTGAGTGCGAAGCCCAAGGCTGGCACCTGTGAAAGGGATTCCTTAAAACAAGTGTAAAAATCATTTTAAAAGCCGTGCACGGAAAAACTAGAGGTTAAAAGAGTAAAATAATTTTGTAGATGAAAATTCAGAAAGATAAATGAGCAAATTGTAAATTGTAATTGGTGAAAGTGTGTTCAGGCAGTCGAGGTGACGCTAATTTTTTTTTTGTTTTGCCTTGTTTTCCTTTTTTTTCAGTGACCAACTACTTAAAGTGCATTATTCTGTTATATAATTGTGTCACTGTTATTTTGCATTGAATATATGTTCATTTTATTCGTATTTTATCTGATTCATTGTGTCAAGGGTTCAGACCTTTCTCATACCCAAAAGATTCCTGAGAATTTTAAGCTCGCTTCACGAGCATTCATACTAGCACGCTCACACCACGTGTGGAAGGTAGTAGGAGGGTGTGTTAGAATATATATATAATTAAAAGGCTACTATTTTGTATGTTTATGTGAATAAGTTGATGTCACATTAAATTGAAAATCGATCTTTGCACCCCTAAGAAATGTATTTTCTCTACTAGAAAATACATTTCTTCATACATACATTTCTACTACTTACATTTCTGGTTTTCTTCTTTTTACTTCATACTCTTCAAATTCAATGTTCCAAGGCAATTAGCAAATTTATAAATAATACCCATGAAATACTTCTAATATTACAATTACCAATTCATAACAAATTCTGACGCACAATTTTCATTTCATGTTGCTGGTTTGTAAACAATCAGGGTGCCAACCTCGTGGAAGAAAATTATGGTGCCGTGGACTGAAAATAACCACGGAGTACTGGGGTTTAATCAACGCTACCTACATACAGCTATTTATCTAAAAAACAGGCCTCTTTAAAATTTTTAGGCAGTAGACGTCGTTAAATACTGCAAAAGTTAGACGTAAGATTTAATTTGATATCTCATGAAGTAAAATAATTGAAAAAAATATTCTGCTATCTAAAAATTTTCCATGGACCTGTACTTAAGAGAAATACCACTATATAAGAAGACAGTATTAAATTGTACAAAATATAGAGCTATTTAGGTGGTATTGGTTTAATTCTCCATCTAAGATCGCAGCGCCAAAACACGCAAAAGCACGCAAACGGAAATTTCTTTGAATCTTGTGGCCGGATCCGAATACAAATTATCTGTCCCCTACCAGAAGACCGAGACGCGTCGAGTGACACCTCATGTGCCTCGATTGGTGCACGAGAAGTGGTGTAGCCGTGAGTGGCGGAATCGCACATCCGAACATCAGCACTCTCGGGAGTTACTCGATTACTGTATAGGGATGTAGTAATTCTATATCGTGCATATTCTCAGTTTAATACTGTAGTATTCTATCGACTTCGCTCAAAATGAGATTTGTTTTAGCTTTTACTTGAAGTTTTGACATTTTCGGTCGTTGTAAAGGGCCAGATCCATAAAATGGGGCATACAATTTCTCCCACTGTTGTCTGATCAAGTTCTCTAGTATATTGTTGTCAAACGGTGGGGTTTCCCTGAGGTTGATTCGAACGTTCTCATTGCTGGAACAAGTGAAATCTGTTGGAGTTTGATTTTATTCCATTTCCAATTGATGCAGCAATTGATGCAACTCTTATTTTTTCTTTAATTTTGTATATTTGGGATTCTCAGAATCGCTTGTTGACCAGTATAAAGCGTTTTTTATCAACAGTATTTTGGGCTGTCTTCGAGGAAAATTCCAGGTATTCGAAAATAACCATTTGGTACAATGGTTCTCTATCAGCAGTTAAGTCCAGTTCCAGTTTGGTTATTTTGAGGAAGCAGTAAACGATGTATTCATTCGTTTCTTGGGTCTATATCTTCGAACTCCGTCCATTTCTTCGACTCCAATAAATAGCTATTGGTTGGAGTCGAAGATGATTTATAGTTGATAGTTGAGAGAGAGAGACAGAGAGAGAGAGAGAGAGAGATTTTGATTTCAAATCCAAGTTACGATCGCAACGCAAGTAAATGTTGCAGAGTTGTCTTATCCCAATCGCCTTGAAAAATGTCATTGATGTAAATAAAATGCGGGTGGTGAACATTGTCGCTAGGAGATCATCGATCTACAATTAACTAAAAGTGCTGGACAATGGCACAGACTTTTTCGTAGTTATGATTTCTAATTGCCTTGGTGTATACTGGCTTTACAGTGTTGTCCCATCCTCTTGACAGCTGCCATCTATCGCCGCCAAACTACTTTTTTTGAAAATTTCTAAACTTTTTGATTTCCTAATAGTATACCGAAATATTACTTAAAGAATATATTAGAAGAGTAAAACTTCCTCCTAAATGGCAATTTTTATTAAACAAAATTAGAGGCGTTTTTAAGAAAATGGCGTTTAAGGGTTACCGTAAATGCGAAATTTGAAGGATGCGAATTTGAATTTCGCTGGAATCTATTGAGTTTTCAAAAAACTTCATTTAAAGTCATTTGAAGCACTTCCACTCCCCAAGATAATAATGTATACAAATCGAAGGAGACGTGCATATTAATGGCGTGAGATATATTTTAAAAAAATTACATTTGTGAAATTTTTGAAAAACAAAAGAATACAACAAAACAAACTTTAGATCATATTAAACAATGCCATTACCACTATCCGTTGAAATAGTTTGATGAAAAAATTTAGAGCCTTTTTGAGAAAATGGCGTTTGAGCAGTTCTGAAAACGTGGAATTTTGGGCTAATTTTAACACAAAACTATTGAGTTTTCGAGAAAATTTATTTGACATTATTTAAAGCACATGTATTCATAAATATAATAATGTAAAGAAATTGTCTTCAATGTAAATATTAGCGAAGTGGGTGACAAATCAAAAAAATTACATTTGTGTAATATTTCAAAAAACAAAAGAATAGAGCAATATGACGTTTATGTCATCGTACAGGGCATCGTTTGGCACTAATCCCACCAAAAATTTAAAGAAAATTTGGAGTCGTTTCTGTAAAAATCTTGTTTTCGTTATTTTTTTAAATTTCAAATATTGCAGGCACGAAAACTACTAAAATTTTAAAAAATGTACTTGACTTTAATGAAAGAACTATTTATGGACAACAAATTTCATTTGAAGGAAAATCTCTGCCTTCAATTTTATAGTTTAAGAAAGACGCCGAAAAAATTCAAACTTTTGCAATTTTCAAAAATTCAGATTTAACCGCGAAAATCGCACCTTTGCAACCTCTTCAAGTGTATTCTTATAAGAAATTTAAAGGAAACATTTGGAGCCATTGTTGAGAAAATTTTGAAATGTCCGGGGGCTTCATGTAAAGTACCTCCAAATTTTAAAGAACGTTTTATAATTTTAAAGAACATAAAATCCACGAAAAAAACACATTGGTCACATTTTTCAAGCACTTCGGTAGCAGCCATCATCCACATCGGTTAGGAATTTTAACGACTTCGGTCGCAACCATCATTCACTTCAGACAGAACTTTGCAAAATCTCGTGAGATAATGGCCACTAAAATCATCCAAAGGTACAGCCTAACAGTTAAGGCAGCATTACGCGATACTTATCGCTGTAGTTGCAGCTGATTAATTGCGGAACGCGAGGCAGATATTAAGGCAGGCATCGGCGTGGTACCATGGATACTACCCACCTCCGGCGCCCTTCCTCAACACCGGGGTGCCATCCAACACCTTCATTTACCAGTCAGCCAAGACCTGTCGGCGTGCAATTGTTAGAGAGACGCAACCGCCGGTCCAATTATAACTTGGCCTATTTAAAATCAATGGACAGAAGGCTATTCTATTGCATGTATCAAGCTGAAAAAATTGGAGAGATAAAGATAAATAGTTAAATTTAAAGGTACTTTTGTCAACCAATTCTGACGCCAAATATGTCTTTCGTGTCTTATAACGTGTCTTATAACATTCTATAACATATTTTTTTATTTTTAAGCAATGTGGACAGAAGTAAAAAAATTAAAACCAATTTTATCAGTTCTAAAATTGGAAATTCGCGCCAAAATGGGATTGGAACCAATATTTAAACATAGATTCAATTACGACATATGAACAATCTTATGTGTTACATGATTTATGAGCCAATCTCAATCGGAGATGGGTGGGTTCTCGTGAATCAGACTTCAGCCAATGAGCTTCAAGAACCAATTAGTGTCATAATATTAGCGTGAATTTTAAATGTCAAAATTATCACAGTTGCAAGTCATTGAAACAGAAACAGATAAGAACTTTTTCCTTTTTTTTCAATTATTTCATCTTTTATTTCAAATACACCTTCGTCCAGCTATTTTTGGTTGGCGACACTTTAAAATTATCACTTTACGCCACTTTCAAAATGTTTTTCAAAACTTCTTGCTCTCTATGTAACATTGCAGCCAAAGTCTGGTCTGGATTTTCAACCGAAGTTTGTCACGTGCGTCACACTTTTCAACCATGTTGTGGTCACATGGCTCGTGACGCCGATCGTCTCATTCGTCCTCGTCCGATCAGAAATTGTTTCGGAAGTTCTTTCCCATCTCTGACGGTCCGTACACGGTGACAAAAGTGTTAGAAAACAATAATGTAGTACTATCAAATGAGGAACAGGAGGTGGGGGTACAAAATTGGTACAATATAAAGTTATGTAAGAGACAATGTCATAATGACAGAGTAAAGAAAGTAATTTAAAGAAATAGGTTCGAGTTAGTTTGTAAGTAAATATTATAAGCATGAAAGCAAGTCTGTCTAGATTAAGATTAGTTATAAGGAGTTCTGTTGAGCAAGAGAAAAGTTAGTATGGGTGTAAGATAGCAGGTGTAGAGAGTGACAAATGCGGCTATAGACGACGGTGTAGCGTATCTACGCAGTGCAGTGCAAAAGTAAACACTGGCAGGTGCGTCCGTCGCAGCCAGTCAAGATAAAAGAGATGCCGTGGGGTAGCATAATGTATTGTTAGGCGAGGTCGAGTGCACCAGTACAGTCTAGGAGAGTTGGTTCGAACTGCGACAGGTGCATGCCGACGCCAAACAGACCTGTAAAACGGACTTCTATATGAAGAATACTGTGGTAGATGTCGACTCATCATGACTGCGTCAATAGCTGAGCAACATCTTAGGCGGGGGAGATGTAATGATTCGCGATTAAAAAAAACTCAGTATTCCAGAGAGTAAAAACTTTCAGTACAATGTGATAATTTGTATTCAAGGAGACAGAAGACGGCAGCGCCGCGCACGAACATTTTTTCTAAATTAATCAAATGCGCGAAAGAAAATCAAAATTAACATTAACACCCAGTAAAGCATAATATTTGGAATTATTAGAAAAAAGAATCATTAAAATTGGGCAAGCGGTTCACGAGATATCGAAATAACTGTAATCATACATCTTCAGTCAAAAGGCATGGGCATGGAGGCCATTGTTACTATAGTAAAGTTAATGACAAATGTGATTTTTAGCGAATATCAGGAAAACGCTTGAAGGAATCGAACTGGAACTTTGGCGAACGACAGAACAAAAATTATGAATAATTTCGAAAGTTATTACAATTTTGGGAAACGCCTAGGACACGAGTTATAATTAAAAGTATGAGTGAAACGAACGTAAAACAAGTGACGTATCGTATTGACGTCACGACGTGAATAAACTAAAATGATGAGATTTGACAAAACAAGACATTGAAAAGAAGAGCCAAGATAGTAGTAATTAGCAGAAAAATAATAGACAATATTAGAAACCGGCAGCGAGGCGAAAAAAAAACAATAATAAAAGGGAATTTAAGAAATATTATGTGATCTTGTTGTGGATCTTGCTTGATCTTGTTGCTGGATCTTGCTGGATCTTGCTTGATCTTGTTTGTGGATACGGGCGAGCGATCGGCGGTTGTTCGAGAAAATCTATATAGAGGGCGGGCAACAATGCTACAGGGACACGTAGACAGACACGCATACAGATAGAGAGGCAGAAGCTGTGACGAGAAGTAGTAAAAGTTCATTCTTGTGCGAGTTTGTAAAATATTTTGAAACATTTTTGTTTACATTTTTTTACGTGGACAAAATCAAGGTAGTGATAAAGCGAGTGAATTCGGGATTAGGAACAATAACCTATGAATAGACGCAACGCGAAGACTGATTTTAGTTGCGCGATTGCAGTGTTAGGCAACGAATGCGGACATCTTGTGTTACCATTTTTATAACACGGAGTGTATCAGATCTCGGACAGTGATCAAAATATAAATAGAACAGTTTTGCTTAATTCGTGGAAGTCAACAATATTTCTGCACCGCGGGAATTTTAAAGTTTGTATTTCTTCGATATTCGTGAAATCGAGAATATTCTTTCGCCGTGAGAACTTTAATATGGTGGAAACGTCGTGTGTACTGGAGAACGCTTCGCAGTGTGTGTTCAGTAATGGAATTTGATGGAAAATATGGTTTGGAGTAAATTGATGTTGCAGCGCATTATTGCGGTACACGGGGAGCGTACCAGTCGATAGACGGCGAAGCGTAACGTGCGCCGAGTGTTGCAATATTGGCCATCATAAAGGGAAGTGACACATGTACATTTGTTTGTTCATTTTTTTATTTATCTGCAAGCATCTCTCGAAGACCAAGTTGTGTCTCTAGTTATAAGATGATAAGGTTAAAATTTCTTACGACAGAATGCGCATTCAGTGTGGATGAGTAATCAGATTGCATTATAATTTTCAGTGTGAATAATTGTTATTTATTTGTAGGATTTTTTAATATTGAGCGTATTGTTGATTGTTTGTGTCATATTTTTGTGTGCCGTCAGAGGGCCTCGTTTTCCTCCATGTGTGTGATGTGTTGACATATCCAAAGAAAACACGTAAAAGAGAAAGTAAATAAATAATGATGAACACATCCAGGTTCATCAATAGCCTCTATCTAATATGTTGTAATTGTAGTATTTAGATGCCGACCCATGCACATGCACATACGTACATCGTTTGTAGTCCTATATAGGGCAATCACGCAGTCACGCCCAGGGAAATTTCAAGAATTTTACAAATTTAGCTAGTTGACGGGCAAATATAAAAACTAAGGTAGGTTTGAAGAGAGGTATTATTATATTGGCAGCCCAACATAAAGCAGGTAGTAGAAGAGATTAGGAAGAGAGAATAGAGTAGTAGAGAGAGAGGAAGGGTACATTACAGTACATAACTGCAATCATTTATTATTTGGCACACGCTCGTTATTTGGCGAAAATTGTTAAACTGTCAGAAATTTTGAGTAGACTGTTTATACATAAACGTAAGCATGATCCCAGTTATTGAAGAAGACAGTGACAATGATTAAGTGCATATGATTGTCTAATTGTCAATAATTAATAAATCTACTAGTACTGAGTAATTTGATTTATATTATAAACAAATTATTAATATACCTAAAACCGAGAAATTAGATTTATATTAGAAACAATACATAAATCTAAAAAAAACAAAGAAATTTGATAATTTTATTTCGATAATATAAATATTTCCACATAAAGACAAACATCTGTCAGCAAAAAGTTGTGAATTGAACTTTTGTCTGTGAGACTTTTCAATAATTTAAGTATATCTTGTTTAAACAGTGGTGCAAAAAATTCCTATCACATTTTGGCGCGAATTTTTTAATTTTTGAACTGTTAAAATTGGTTTTGATTTTCTTTCACTATCGTGCACATTGATTCAAAATCTGAAAAGACGTATGTTATAGAATGCTATAAGACACATTCTAGGGGGAAACTGAGACAGTACTCCAACGTTATTACATCGAAAATCCATTTCAATGTTTTTTCTATAAGGCGTCAGAATTGGTTGCCAAAAATATATTAAAATTCAACTATTTTTCCCCGTCTCTCCATTTTTTTTCAACGTGATACATTCAATAGAAGCTGAGAAAAAAAATAAAACATGAAAAACACGTTTCACGTATCTCTGCAACAGATTGCCCTGGGAGGCTGATTTTTTGTAAATCTACGGCATTTTTTATTCTCCTTCATATGAGAATTGCGATAATCGATTTGGTTTGGGGGCAGTGTTTACCACCTTATTCGGCTATACCCTTTATTGATTACACTTTATCCTCGGATAGCGAGAAATATCCTTAAAAGAATTGGGACGGGATCGTTTTCCCCTGAGTTCTTGATATTTCGAAAATTCCAAAAGTACAAAATTTTTTCGGTATCTTCCTACAACAATAAAATGAAGTTAGAGCTTAATTTCCTCAATGTTTTCCTCTAGCATCAACAGATTTTCTCTGAACGTTTTGTTCGGAGAGAGCTAAGAGCACTGATCAGCGCCATTTTAATTAAATATTTTGCTCTATCAAAAATTACACTTTCTTGTATACATACGTGTATATACGGAGTAATATACGTAGTATAGGAATGTGGCGGAAAATGCTGCCAACAATTAATTTCGACATTTCATTGAAAATACCAGTTTTGTGGACCCCTGATACCGAAAAGGTGTCTTTTTCAATACGTCCGTCCGTCTGTCGTCTGTGAACAACACTAGCTCCTAAACTATTATTAGATTTTTTCAAAAATGAATATTCTGTGATATTTACAAAAATTACGGTATAATTATTTTCTTAAGGTATATTAATGAAATATTTTGTTCACAGACATCGTGAAATAAGGTCATGTAGTACATATTTTGAAGTTACTTACTACATATTTTTCCGGTCTCTAGTTATCACAATATGTTCGTTACCCCTACGTGACAAGCCGCATGGGCAAATTCAAATTTTACGCTTAAAAGTATCATTTGAATTAGCTATTTTCAAATATTCAGAAATTTTCGTTTGTAATATTTCAAGATCTAGTTTTAGGTCTAGAAATTATATAAACAAATTGAAATAATACATAATAAAATAAAATAGATTTCATTAAAGAAAAAATCTCTATGATCAATATCGTAGTACCGAAAATTTAATTTATTTGTTTGCAATTTTCGAAAACGCAGTTTGCTGAAAAAAGGCTATACGCATTTTTTTAAAGAATCTAATGCTCTGTCCAATGAAAAATTTCAAAAAAAAGTGAATCATCTTTTTTTCAAAAACATTTGTTTAAAAAATTACAGGAGAACTACTTATATTATCGAAAAATTGTACTATGAGAACTTATTTTAAAATTCTTCGAAGATCAGCGTTCAAACCGACAGCAATTTTCAGACAAGACAATTTTCAGCACCGAAAATTTTGAACTTTTGAACTTAAGAAATTTTCGAAATATTAGGGATTTCATCGAAAAAGATCGGCGTTATCCTTTAAGCGTCTTTCACACTATGAGGAAAAAATAGAATAAACATTTGGAGATATTTTTAGAAAATTTTGAAAATGTTTTTGAGGATTCGTGCAAAGTACCCCTAAAATTAATATATTAGTTTTAAACTCGCATGGTCTAGAGTTACTTCATATCAATTGGGAAATATCAATTTTGGTAGAAAATCGTCTGAGAAGTTTAGGCGCTTGCGTTCACCACTGAGTAGCGGATGGACAGACAGAAAGAAGTATTATTGTCAAGCAATTTTTCGGAATCGAGGACGCACAAAATGTGGATTCTGACTACACAGCGTGTTAGATAGAGAAAGTATCATACTAAATATAGGAACAAGATTTATCTCCTTTTTTGACATTAGGATCTCACAATACGAGTTTTTCCAGCCCAAAATAGCCAACTTCCATTACCATTACCATTTCATTACCATTACCATTACCATTACCATTACAATTACTATTACCATTCAATACCGGCATTACCATTCTTCCCCACCACTCCTTAAGTAAGTAGTAAGGCGAGAAAGTAAACTAATGATAATACAGGACACATACTTTCCCACATTATTTGAAACCGCCATGCAATATTATAACACTACAGGAACCTGAAAAACCTTCCAAACAGTAGTTTTTATTCCGCGCAGAGTTTGGAACTCAGGCCCTTAGAATTACCACACCACACCACGCACATTCACCCTACACCATGTCTCACGGAAGAGCTCAACTTTCCCGACGCTTAAATCAGATACATTTGCAAATTTCTAAAATTCAGATTTTCACTTATGTCATTTCAAGATATGGTTTAAAAGAACTGATTTCATTAACAAAATCTCTAAAGTCGATATTGTAGATTTGCAAAGGTAGTTTTCTTTTTTGCAATTTACAAAAATACGGAGAGCTCACCAAAATGTGATCTGCTCTATTTCTTAAAGTGTCATTTTCTCTATCCGAGAAAAACATTGAAAGAAAAAAATTGGAGTTGTTTTTGAGGAGAAATTTTTAAATTGCATAACTTCAAGCAAAAATTACGCGAAATATAATTTTTTTCAAATGTCTCTCCTAGTATTTCGGATACCTTTAGAAGAAATATGCGACCATTCCTTCCGTCTTTTTTTCTAGCCCTCGTGTTCTATACATGCAAATTCATGAGTTGTGTCGTGACGGTAGAAAATATATCTCTGAATTTTGAAACGAAAATTGAAAGAATAAAAATCACATGAAAGAATAGCATTGTTATCGCACAAAGGTTGAATAAAAAAATCTCAAATGATTCAGTAAAAGAGAAATGGTCCAGTATAAAAGATACATTTTGTGTACAGCAGGGCATTTCGGATTCCAAATGGAAGTGGTATGATAAGATATTCTTAGTTTTTTTAGACACTGTATTGTTTCATGATTTTAGAAATAATAAGAGGGGTTTGTAAAGAAATCAACGGCGAGTTTCACTGCTTTCATCTGAAAAATTATTCTGCTTCAGTGTGAAGCGGTACCTTTACAAACTGTATCGATATTACGCGTCACAGAAATAGAGTTGATATGCGATCATTTACCTTCCAAACTCGATGTATTTACACGGTCCATGGCATGAAAGCCTGCCAAAATCAGCAATTAATTGTGACTTTTGGGAGATGATCACTAAAATGCTGTGTATCAATGTTTTTACATACATTAGAAATGTTGTGGAAGTTTTATGAAAGACGAGAGGAAACGGCTGGAAAACGTAGCCATGAATCATTGAAGGATACGAAGCAGGTACCGGGAGCGGTAGCTCAGTGCATCAACTGATGTCACTGCAGCGCTTGTGACCGGGAGGTCCTAGGTTCAAGTCCTGACGGCAGGATTTTCGACACTAGCTTTTCAGCTAGGTCGAATTCAGTCGCTGTCTGGAGGAGAATTCTAGCGGCCGGCTGCTCTGATCGGTAGTTTTCCGTGGTTTCTCCGATCAACACCAGGCGAATGCCGGAGCAGTACCCTACCAAACGGGCCACGGACCGCGCGCGATCTGTCCTTCCTCTTCCTTGTCCTATCCTCTCCCCTTACACACACACACTTACACTAACATGCACGACACTACTACATATTCTGGGAGACCGGTCGGGAGCTTAGACCCGACTGGGTGGTGCCCCGCTGGTGGGAGAGTCCTGGTTAGAAGGTAACCCCACTAGCCGACGGTAGGTCGGCGCCGGATCTCGCCATCCAGCGAGAGAAGATCACCGCCATCTCCCGAGAAAAAACATGCACTACACTAACGGGACTAATGACCAAGACAGTTGACGCGCCCGGAAACACGAAAAATCAATCAATCAATCAAACGAAGCGGGTGTTGATCGAACGGACGTAGTATTCTACAAAATGTGCTCCAAACTGTAGTCTTTAAAAGTCATTACAGTTTTAGATATACAACTACATATATTTATACTATTTATGCCTAGTAAAGTGAGGTATGACCTTACTGGGCATAAATAGTGTAAATATATAGGAAGTAAATGAAATGACAAACAATGAAAACCTAAACAAGAACTACTGACATTTGAAATATGGGAATAAATTTCTTTTAGAACTCCGTTCTCTAACACACATCAAGTTCCTATCGGTGTGAAACAAACATATAAAATACTTCAGATAAATTTAACATATTGCGAAATACTAGGGGAAGTGCATTGCAAGGAAATATATTTTGGGGTCACATGTGAAACTAGTATTATTTAAAATTAAATGTTAGTGACATTTTTCTATTATTATTATTATCATCATTCATTTTACAACAATATTGTTACTTAAAAACTATTAAAATTTACTTTTCAACATAAACTTTTGCTCGTTTACTTGCGCATTCCGTTCAACATGTCTCTTTAACTTCCATTTCGCGGGACAGTAATGACAATAAGTGTTTAAAATACATTTAAGTTGTGGCATAATACTTCTATTATACACTAAATTATTGTTTTTAATGTTATAGTGCCGTAGATAAATATTTTCCCAATGTTTCCTTTAAAGAAGTAACGTTGAAGGCTCGAAGTCGAAACGACTTCGCTGGGTGTTCTAGGGAATATTGGTAAGCCGAGTGCTCCAGTGTTAAGGAAAAATCTTTATTATTAACACAGTACTATTTTTCAATGTTAACTTTTTGCAATTTTCGAAAATCTAGATATTAATGAAAATAAGACCTGTTACATTTTCTGAAGAGTTCTGATGCTACATGAGGGAAAAGTATAATAAAAAATGGGACATTTTTGAGAATTTTTTTAAAAATGTAGAGACTTTATATAAAATATTTCCCCAAAATCAATATTAGAGGGAAGTACCCAAACCCGGACCCCCATTTCTTTTTGAATGTTTTTAAATCCATTTTTCGCAATATTAAATCAAAATATTTGCAATCTTACTTAGTTATGCAAATGTTATATTCTACTAACAATTGTTGGCCCAGTAGTTTAGGAATAAAATATTTTGTTCGTCAACATTACATTTTGGGCATTTATTAAAAAGATTCCCTAGCCCCGCAAACGTTTCAAGAAATGGGTGAAACTAAATGAAAAAAAAACTGCAAATAGATTGAACTCATTTTTGACTGAACTGATTTTTTTTAAAAAGTTTAACATCTTATATACAAAAAATTGTCATAAGTGTCTTGCACAACGTGTATACATTAATGTGTGACAAATGTCACATGTATAAGCAACATTTTCCGCCCCCGCACATTCGACATGAGCTCAAAATGAACACATTAGGAAAAATTTACAAAGCAAAACATGCACTCTGCATCTCCTTCACCTGCTAGAACGTCCAATTCGGAAGGGCCAGAGGACATGACGTTCGTTTCCTTGCTGAGTGTTCCTTTTGCTTTTTGGTACACTTCAGAATTTTCTTAATCCGGAAGTGCTCACACACGATTTGTAAGATTCAAGCCACGGCAATTTTGTGTTCCTCAATTATTGCTCAGCATTAGTCGTGTGATATTTCATGTATTTCTTCATTGTACTTTTCTGAGATCGCCTGGCCTTATATTTTTATCTTTTCGCTGATTTATTTCCCGTGACCATGTTCAAACTAGATCGCTGCGCTGCGTGGTATCTTGTCATATACGTTGGGTGCAATGGCGCCAGTAAGCACCTGGCCTGAGCGGTACGTATCGCATTATTTTCAGCCGTGCAAATGAGAAGTGCCAATTCAGAAAATGTAATAATTTGCCTTATCTACAATCGACTGACACGATTTCTTACCAAAGGGAAAGATGTGCAGGAGACGTCTGTAGAGAAATGAAAAAATGGAACGTTGCAAAATAAAAAAGACAAAAATATTCTAAATATTTTTGTGAAAAAGTAAAAAAAAATTGTTTAAACCATGCCAAAATAATTTGAAGAAATTGTATTTAATATTATTGAATAGGATAAAATGTTTAATAATTTTTATGTGTACTTTGTCAATTTTTACCTTTCTCAACATAACTATTCAGACAAGAATTCTGCTGTGTAAGATTCATTAACAATTCATTGAAGGGCATGTATAAACTGAATAAAATATGTATTTCAGTAAATAGAACTTAAGATCATTCGCATTCACGAAAAGTTGTAGCTATCTCTGAGAGATACATTGTGGGCACTGGCGTGAGTCTACCTATTGAGGGCACTCCCGGGTCATATATCTCTCATTTCGACTCCTCTGGGATTAAGTTCTGAAATTGTCTCTTGACCTCTTTCTCCTTCCTGCCCTCTCGAACTGATAGGCTCCAGAGTAGGCTTTTGCCTTTCATTAGACTCCTAATGTATAAAGAGAGCTACATACCTTAATTGTTTTTATTTTGCAAGACGAAAATTTGGGGACCCACGTTAGGAATCTTTGGGGGTCTCGGTTTGGGCACTAGCGTGTTTATATTACAAATGCCAATAACATTTTTACAAGGCAAGTTAAATAAATTACATTATCATACGACAAAAGCTTGTAATGTTCCTCTTCAAAACAATGTAATCGTTAGAAGGCGTACCGATGAAGTAGCGAAATCAGACAACTAAGAATAAGCACATGAAAAATCTTTGCTTTTCACTGTTCGCACTAATGGCCGACTGTCCGGCAAAAAATGAAGATGAAGGCACTACCGCTAGATTGGGCTTCGGTCTTGCAAAGAACTATTATTTTAATACGTTTCCAATAGGGAACATCATTCTACAGAGCTGTAAATGAAGGAGCTTGCATTAGGAACCGGACCCGAATTCGGGTACTTTCCTCTACGTTTCAAACTCGCAGGGGCCCGAAACCGTCCAGATCGATCAGTTTTGGAGAAAATCGTCTGAGGGGTTTAGGCGCCAGCGTTGACCACGGACGGACAAACGATTGGACGAACAGACCGAGAAGCAAACGTTTAGCCGTCAATTCATTTTCCAGTATCATGGTCCCATAAAATTTGGATTCTGACTTCACGTGTTAAAGTAAGTGATTTAATACATATGGGGACAAGATTTATCTTTTTCGACACCAGGAGCAGACAATACTAGTTTCTATATAAAAAATGCAGATTTCTGCCGCAGCATTGCAACACTTTCTCTTTATAACGTAAGTACGTAGTAATGCGAGAAAGTAAAAGTGACTAAATCTTGTTCCTAAATACTCGTATGTAGTAGATTATTTCCTCTACACGTTGTGAAGTCAGTGTCCACAGATTGTGGGTTCTTGATATCTGAAAATTGTTTTACGGTTACAGACGTTTTATTTCTCTTTCTGGCGGGCGGTGCATTCGTCTGCCTGTGATCAAAAACCGTTTAGACGATGTTCTCCAAAATGATCTCCACACGATGTTCTTTCCTCTATTGTTGGTGGGAGGAAAGTTTTCTTTAGAAACTTGTGTAGGTCTTATTTTCGTTAAAATTCCTCATTTTTTGAAAATTACAAATATTCCACCTTTTTTGGCGTCTTCTTTCAACTACAATATGGAAGATAGATACTTTTCCTTAATGAAATCAGTTCTTCAAAGATAGACTTTCTAATAATTTCATGTATAATTTTTCGAAAATATGAGTTGTTTCCGCGTAGTTCAATGTTATAATTTCAATATTAAAGACGCATTCAGTTTACTTTATCTGTATGTTGTCCGGATCATATCTGCAGATTAGAGATATACGCGTGTTGTACGCTATGTATGAGAGAAAACAAATGAAGCATTTTCTTTACTACTTTCGATTAACTTTGCTTTGCTGTAGATATAGAAACAGCATATTTAAGATTTAAGCTCGTTAAGTCTTCTTCCACTGGTGGATTGAACGTTTATTCTATAGCAACCAATGTTCAGGTTTCCTTATAGATCGTTATAAAAGGTTTAGTATTTGACACATTTAATCCATCCAATTTTCTGCCAGTTACAGACACCATTCAGTTAATTTCCCCACTTTTTGTTCCAGACCTTTGAAGATCTCTTAATGCATAGAAGTTATTTTGTTTCATTTCCGTTCTAAATATTGAAATGGGGGAAATAATTACACTCTTTTCTCTACATGAAAATCTGGATCAAGATCGTTATCATTAATATCACTACTGCCTCTCGAAGATCAGTAGTCACGAGATACGTGCAACACAATGTAGAGACACCACTGGAGTTGTACCATTATCAAAATAAATAGATTGCAATCTCCAGTGATTTACTTCTCCAGTGATGAGCTATATCGTCCCCAGAAAGAACTTAAGAGTTCTAACCGCTTTCAGAATAAATGTAATCGACTTACGCGGATCTGAAACTAGATTTAACTTTCTTTCTCTAAAAAGTGGAGCTAAAGCATTATTAAAACAACGTCTCCATTTATATCTACAATTTTATGTATCTTAATTGACAATAAGTATAATTAAGAAGTTAAGCAAATAAATTGCAAACTTACAGAGTTACAGAAATCTAAAGCTAGTTCGTTTTTCAAATGTTCAATTATTTAGTTAAAATTGCAATTGTGCTTCTTGTTAATTGACACGTTTGGGTATTTTGTTAATTAAAATAAAGGTACTTTTAAAAAGGCTCAATTTAAGAAAACTTTGATGAAAAATAGAAAAATTGATTGGTTGATTAAATTGATTGGTATGTAATTGAAAAAATAATTTGATTTAAATCACGTTTTGAATGAATAATTGTATCAAGATTTAAATCAGCAATTAAACGAAATCATCACCACACTAATAAAAATGAACTCAATGGAATATTTTAGAAAACGTTCCACAGAAATCGGAAGTGAAGTAATGTTTATGCAGGTTCATTCGCGGGAGCGTTCAAAACTACATGCCACATGAAATAAATATCGGCGAGCTAATAGCATGAAACAATGTAGTGAAGAGTATAATTTGCAGACAATGAACTAGGGGAAAGGTAATGAGAATATCAAGAGTGTACAAAACTTCAAAAGAAGGAGCTAGTGATAATAAAGCGGCATCTACATTTCCTTGTGTTCGAACTCTCCATCGAAAAGGCAGAATGTTGTAACAATGCTTAAAATACTAATAGGTTCTCAATTTTAAGCATTTGGAATATTCTGTGAAGGTTTACATTTACTTCTTTTTTAAATACTCTCGAAGCATTTTTTCAACCTCTTCTAACAGATGCAATGAGCCATACATAGGAAGATTAGCGACTGTTTTTATACAATAATTTATAAATTTCCGCAAAAACTAACACAAGTTCATTAATTGATAGATGTTTATTGATTACTACATTAAGAAAAACTAGCAATGCGCCATTATAAAGATCAATTTAAGTTTTAGGTACGATTTTTTTGCATTCATTTCCTACGGCACAAACATTTAAGAGATTAAGAGATCTACTGTAGTTATTGTGCATTGGTCAATATATTTAATGAACTATTCACATTTAATAACAGTATATCAAAAATGTTTTTCTAGATATTGTATTTTGAATAGTTGTAAAAATATGACGAGATTTATCGACGAACACGACGATGTTTTCCGCGACATTGTATCTGCCCCATCACCCAATGGAGTCGTAGCGATTTGAAATTTATTAGATGATTGCGCGACGAAGTGATGGTGAGGCAAGAGCGAGCGGACGAGCGGACTGTGCACGTGGACAAGGCGGCAGGCTGTGCCTAGTAATACGCGTGGCGGCTGTCTGCCAGAGAAGGGGGGTGGGTGGCGGGGGTGGGGTGGGGGCGGAGCGGGGGCGGTTGTGGTGGCTGGATCGGGGCGGGGCTCGGGCGGAGCGTGGGGCGGGCCAACAGCTCCTGCTGCTCTGCCCCTCGATTCGAGTGTCACGACGGTCCCGGAGCGGAGCGAAACCTTCGGAGCGCATTCTGAGCCGCGTCCCGCCCTGGCCAGCGTTCGCTTGTCTGAGCGCGCGGCGAGGTCGTTGAGACGTGAGGCCACCTCTGCTCCCCTGCTCCCTCTCGCTCCGCGTTTCTCCTTCTCTCCTCCCGCGCCTCATCTGCTGCGCCTTCCTACCGTCTGCACTCCCGCTCCGCTCCCGCTCCCGCTCCCGCTCCCGCTCCGCTCCCGCGTGTCTCTCTCCCACTCCTCGGCCCCGCTGCTCCGGCGCCGAGCGCTCGCTCAGGCCGCCAGTCCGAGCTGGAGAGCGCTTGCACGTTCCACGTCGCCCGCTCCGCCGCCCGCGCCGCATCCGCGCCCGCGCCCGCGCCCGCGCCCGTTTCGGAAACTCACGTCGCGCGCACCGCGTGCATCTTCGAGGCACTGGTAGGAGCCAGAGCGCAGCCATGAGCAGTGGGGACAAACAGTGGGCGACCGCCCCGCCTGCCGCGCTCACGCCGGAGGTGAGTATATATAAGACCCGACGAACCACCGAGTGGGATGTCGGGGCCCCCTATTACGGCAGGCACGCTCTCCCGCGCCTTCATTCATAAGTGTCTTGATTTGCTCTCCAGTCGCATGACACTTAACTTCGCTACTCGTCCACTCAACAAAGAACATGTGATGCTCTGACGCTTAATAACGAGTTTCATGTAAATACTTGTGGGTAATTCATGACGAGTGGAACATTTTTCTGAATATTTATCTGCAAGAAAGATAACATTACTGTGAGCAATATTTCAATGACTATAATCGTGTGGTGAAAAAAAAATAACAGGTTCAACAGCACGTGAAGAAAAACTGGATCTCCCTGAGTGTGAGGTACCAATATGCTGTTCGACAGCAACTCGAGGCGTGCACCTTGCGGCAATTGTGGCCCGCTGAGAGGTGCGCCACACCGAAGCATTTTTTATCACCGGTTATCATAGAGTTTATCGAGCCTCTAGAGCAGAAAATTGTCGTAGCCTCACCAACACGTGCTGCGTACAGTAAGCGGAACCGCGCAACCAGTCATAGCAAAGGTCCCTTTCAAGACGTAATGCTTTTCCGAAGGCGATCGGCGGGACCTAGGGCACCCAGGGGCGCGGCGCCCCGCCGATCCAGAAGCCTGCGGAGCGGCCTAGTGACGTGGCCGCATCGCCAGTCGCACGGTCCGAGTCCAGTGCATGGCCTCGCCACTTCAGCCTGCTTAAGCTATCCGCCGCGAGCGAAGGCGGGTTCTCGCCTGCCCTGGCCTGCCTCGCCTCGCCTCGCCTCGCCTCGCCGCGCCGCGCCGCGCCTCGCCTCGACCTGCCTCGGCCCACGCTGCCGTCCTTCCCCCTCTTCCGGCCTGCACTCGGCCCACACTCGCCACGCACTGCTTATCCACGTATTGTTATCTCACCAGTTGAACAGATTCCGTGTTCGCACATGGTTGTTTGTGGCATCGAAAACGTTCGCCGGGGAAGAAATCAAAGTATAAATAAAATCCTGCAACGAAAACGACGGAAACGTGTTTTGAATATATTACGCAGAGAAAGCTATTACTTAATTGATGGTATATTCCACAAATTTGCTTTCAAGCAAGTCGCAAGACTCACGAAAAATCACAGAAACCATTCCATATTATTCATATTCGCTTCAAATTAATATCATTCTTCGCCACACGAATCTAATAGAGGGCCGAGGTAGCCTCAAGAAGAATAAAAAGAAAATTAATTACATTATTTTAACTTTACAGAATCATATAAGCATATACTTGGCTTTGTTTTTGTTTCTTGGAACATTATCTGCATAGTACACACAACATATTCACGTAAGCAAGATTGACTGAAAAACGAGAAATAATGTTCCACAGAAACTCAATACTTCAACAATTCTCCGAACCCGCGACGACTGAAAAGATTTTAAACTTCTATGACACATTATAAAAATATCCTTATTGCCTTTTGTTGTTCGGAACATCGTTTTGAATTTGCAGACAACGCGAAAAACCCATCTGAAAGAAAAAAAGTCACTGTATATTGCAAAAAACAAATGAAATACCATCAGTTCAGTGTTCACATTCGTGAATTTACGTCTATTATTTTATGTGAAAACCGACTACGTTATGTCTGTAATGCTGAGTGCCATCAACTACAATTTTATTTACAGACTGAATTTTTGACGTCCAATCGACATGAAGCTTAAGAGACAATGCAAAAGTGGAAAATGCAACGAACCTTTGATTCCCCCTAATCAATATCTTTAAAGGATTTAAGAGTTGACATTCTTGAAATATACTACATACGTGTGAAGTAAAATATTGAATGCAATGAAAAGAACAACAATTTGATCAAATAATGACGATGTCAATTACTTTGACGATTACGTTTATTCTTTTTGGGGAATAAAATTAATTTTGTACCAAGCTCACCCTTCCAATTAGCTACACTCTTCTTGTGTTTTTAACGCTCACAATTCCTTGTAGAAACGAGACATATAACGATCAAAAATGTTAGCTTGACAGTAGTCTCTTTTGAATTGGTCGTTGCGCATTTCAATTGCAATAGATTCGATTTTGACAGGCCTGAAGAAGATGAAAATCGTTTACCTGCATTTTACCTATTATCTATTATACAACGGTACGCATACTCTGAATAGGATTTAACTTGTGCATAAGAAAATAAATTGCTAATTGGTGGCACAAACTTTTGCAAAACTTCTTGCAATGGTTTCTTGTTATGCAGTTTATTCTGTCTTACATGATTTTATGAATTTACCCGCCATATTTTATTTCTTCGTATACGTAGTATAGAGAAAGCATTGTAATGCTGAATAAAAATCATTGTCGAGCTTCGGGTGGAAATAAATGTGGTGCGCGTCATTGATACCGATTTTTTTCAAAACCTCTGTCCGTTGATCCGCCTTTCTGTGAACAACACTCGTCTCTAAACTGTCCACTACATGTCCCTTACATTGCAAAAAAAAAAAAAAATATATTTTTTTGCTAATTTTTTGAGGCTCACCCCCTAAATTTTTTCCATTGAGTGAAATTTACTAAAAACGAAATTTTATGTCAATACGCCGATATTAACACGTGCCGACATGAGTGCGAAATTTGTTATGGATAATTTGTTTTGTAGTGTTAAGTCAGTGGAAAATTAATGATACACGTTTAACACATATTTTTATATTGCAATTGAATCCATTTTCACTCTTTAGGCTGCGTTATGGTTTTTACTTTTCTTGTGAATAAATACGTCCACGCCTTGTGAAAAAATGCGTCAACGTCATCACGATACTTCGTAGGGAATGTTTTAAAGAATACTGAAAGAGATGCAAGTAATCCAGAAAAAGTTGCTAATCTCTTCAACCAACACTTTTCTAGATTTGCGGTTGATCTCACGAAGGGACTAAAACCACAAAATTTAGCATCATACACTTCCCAAAAACATTTCGGCACGATGATTATTTCCGAAAATACTTCCAACAAAATCCTCAGAAGTCAGCAAACTAAAAAAATAATATTCATCTGGTTTAGATGAATTTCTGGATTGTTTATTAAAAACGTCGTGTGCACCTGCCATTATATACCCATTAACTCACATTTTCAATGTTTCCTTGTGCACAGGAATATTTCCAGATATTTTCAAAGCAGCAAAAATTAAGCCACTTTAAAAAAGGGAACAAAAACGAAATTCAAAATTACCGGCCAATTTCTCTTTTGTCAGTTTTCAAAAATATTGGAGAGGCTTTCCTATGCGCGAATGGAAGCTTTTCTCAGGAAAATCGAAGCGTTTTCAGACTCGCAACACGGTTTTAGGAAATCCAAATCTATGAAAACTGCCATTTTTTTCTTCTTAAAAATGTTGCTTCCTTAATGGACCAAAATGAAGAACTCATTGGAATATTTTTAGATCTTTCGAAAGCTATTGATGTTATTAACCATAACATTTTGCTCTCAAAATTATCTTCATGTGGAATTCGTGCTATTGCCCTAGATTGGATAAACTCGTACCGTAAACATCGATCTCAAAGAGTAGAAATACCTTTCCAATTCTTTGCCTATTGAACATGTGGTCCCACAAGGCTCGATCTTAAGTGCTATCCTCTTTCTGTTGTACGTAAACGATATGCCCTCGTCTATTGAAAAAGGAAGAACAGTTCTGTTTGCCGATGACATGAATGTTCTTTGCAAAAAAGAATCAATAAATTGTCAAATTTTAGACGTTTCAAATTTTGTTTCTAATGACAAATTAATAGTTAACGAACAAAAACGTCTCTCAATTCAGTCAAACCTCAAATGGAATATACGTATAACAGAATTAAACACTAAATTTAGTTCATTATGTTACGCATTCAGAATTCTTTCAAATTCTGTCAGCCTTCGTGCGGCTTGTTGCGTGTATTTTGCAAATGTACATTCCCGCCTGAGATATGGCATAATATTCTGGGGAACCTCATCTTTTAGTGCCCAGACATTTAGATTGCAAAAGAAAATTATCCGAATAATGAAAAATGCCATTCACGTGATCCCTGCAAGCCTCTTTTTATTGAGCTTGGAATCTTATCATTGTCTTGCCTATTTATTTAAGAATCTGTAATACTAGTCAGAACTGACTTACTTATCGGTGGGAACATATTTTCATGTAATACTGATATTTATAATTACAACACACGTCATAGAAATCATGTTCATCAACTGACAGTATCAACAGCTCACTATATGAAATGCTTATCTGTTTCTGTTTCGATGACTTACAATTGTGATAATTTTGGCATTTAAAATTCACGCTAATATTATGACGCAAACTGATGCTTGAAGCTCATTGGCTGGAGTCGGATGCGCGAGAGCCCACCCATCTCTTTTCACCATGGGCAGTACGATTGACTTTGGTTCATAAATGATGTAAAACATTAGATTTTGAGTTCATATGTCGTGATTAAATCTATGTTTAAATATTGATTCCTATCACATTTTGACGCGTATTTCAAATTTTGGAACTGATAAAATAGTTTTTAATTTTCTTTCACTATCGTCCACATTGTTTAAAAATCTGAAAAAATATGTTATAGAATGTTATAGAACGACACATTCTAGAGGAAGAAACTGAGACAGTACTCCAACGTTATCACGTCGAAAATCCATTTCAAAGATTTATTTATTTTCTTCTATTTGAATTTGGCGTCAGAATTGGTTGACAAATATACCTTAAAATTCAACTATTTTCCCCCGCCTCTCCATTTTTTCAACCTGATACATGAAATAGCAGAAATAATAATGAGAAGCAGAGAAAAAAAAGAAAACATGAAAAACACGTTTCACGTTGTATCTCTGCAACAGATGCCCTAGGAGGCTAATTTTTTGTTACTCTACGGTTTTTTATTCTCTTTCATATGAGCATCGCGATTATTTCTTTGGTTTGGGAGTAGTTTTCACCACCTTATTCGGCCTTTAGAACTTTACGAACACCAATTGTCTGATGCATAACAGAAGAGTCAATGCGACATGGTGTGCAGTAGATGAAATTGCAACACATTTCTCACCCTCTTCCTTCTCTCGAATTTCGACGACGCTTCCGTGCTTGCATATCGACCCTGCCCGATTTCCATTTTTGTAAAGTTCATCTTATTTGAGATGTCTCTGGGTTTTGCCAAGGATCAAACTCCGAATTTCACGAGTATATCGTCTCCAAGCAAGTCCGAGAACGAGTTCGAAAGTGAACTACGAAGTGAACCTCCAGGGGTTGTCCTGTGCTGCTGATAGAAGTGGGGTAGCACATTGCTTTACTGATTTCGTTGAGCAATAATATCTGATATTATGAAAAAAGAAGATTTAATCAAGAGACTGATGAGAATGTCTTCGATACGTATTTGACCAACGCTAACATATGGAGGGCGCCGCTCGGTTATTCTTAGATGAATTTCGGACATTCTAGGGCAGTTTATTACACATATTCATATAATATTTATTTCATAAATTGATTAAATGTATGTGTCATCGGTATCATAGAACGAAATTTCTCAAACTAGGCGTCACAAAAATGTTGAGCGGATCTCCACACGGATAACTTCACAATCATAAAAGGATGACTAACACCATTCTTAACTTCAAACAAAAGTGGTTTTAATGTCTGTGACGTTTATAAAACTAACGCCTATATATTATATTAAATTTCACCAACTGAATTAATGTATTTTTTCCTTTTAAATTTCATATTAGTGTATATCATATTTTTATAATATTCCTTGACTAGAACATGCATTTGTAAAAGAAATCCTAACAGGGTTTAAAATAGTTCGGCTCTTTGAGGCTCTATTTAATAAATGTAATTTTTTATATTTTATCTGCATCTAATACTATTTAATTTTTCGCTCAGCAAATAAAGGAAATTTTCATGCGAAAGAATATTGCTGGAACATTCATATTCATGGGCCTAGTCTTCTCCGGGGGGGGGGTCGATGAATTGACAAGTGAAACCAAGTAGATTACTCGATTGAACATTTCAATCAACTGTGGAAAAGCGTCAATGAGGCGCTTATAAATGAATTGTGTCCCTGGCAGAGACAAATTGATACTATTCCAGTCGGGGACATGAAACTCTCTGGGGAAAACGATCTCCGTCATTCCCCGTCAATTCGCACCCTGGCGAATAGTCATAAAAATGTATCTGTACAAAAGGGGCTGCCCCGTCAGAGATGTGAGAAGCAATCACAGACGCCAGTGTTAACAATAAGTGTCCGAAGGACAATCAGACTTAAGAGCGTTGCGCACACGAGAAAAAATCAGTGCTGACAGAGAGAAGGAACTAGGATTAGTGACCAAACGAATGTAAACGGGTAAAACATATTACTATGACCATGCCGATGGCAAGAAAAACGTATTGGTCTGAATTTTCAGAAAGGGAAAGCCAACTTGCACAGTAATTACACATAATGAACGATTTATTTCAAAATTTTCAACTGAACAGTTTCTTCAGTATTAATCAGCCATATATCGCTTTTTTTTTTTGCAACATCACTATTATGGTGTACATTATAGGGAACACTTTCACTCTTCATAAATGGAAGTTACTATAAATTTTCTGACTTGCGACGATGTTCATGGTGAAGACGCAGAATAGGCAAAGACTAGAAATAAAATTATAGACTTTAAATAAACTGTTAGCTGGCCTCGTGCGAAAATTCCTCTGTTTGTAAATCCTTTGAAAGTGAAAATAGCTTTACACTCAATCCCAACTTTCGAATGGTCGGGCTTTGAACTATGCGTTACATCATCAATGGAAGCGCCCATTTCCTGGGGAAAAAGAGTTAGATGGTATTTTCTGACTAACTTGTTGCCACCACTTCACATGTACGAACCGTCATATACTGGGTACTGCTCTGACATTCGCCTGGCGTTCATCGGCGGTGGTCGGAAAAGTGATCACCATGGCATTGGTTCCATTTTCGGTGAATTTTCTATATCTCCGAAAATTGCAAACAGTTATCATTGCAAGAGTACAATATTGAAGATAAAAAAATATTCTTAAATAAAATAAAAATATTCTTAAATGAAACTGTTCTAAAAATTCAGATCTTTAAAAAATATCATGTACAATTGTTTGAAAAACAAGCAATTTTTGCACAATTTCTTCTTGGAGTTAATGCAATTAAAAACATTTCAAAAACGAAATGTTTCCTTTAAATTTCCTCCTCGAATGTATGTACAAGAACTGGTGTTGGTTCGATTTTCGGCGAACTCTGTATTTTCGAAAATTGCAAAAATTTAACGTTGCAAAAGTTTTGTTTTGTAGATAGTTTTGTATCAAATGACATTTGTTTTAAAAAAATAGATCTTTAAAATCGGTCTTGTAATTAAAAAACTAGTAGTTTTTGCGTTATTTCTACTTGAAGTTAATACAATTTACAAAAACAAAATTCTCAAAAACGGCTCCAAATTTTTTTCTTTACTTTTTTCCACAGATAGAGCAACGGACGCATAAAAATGTTGCAGGTCTCATTTTCGTTGAAGTCGCTGAATTTTTGTAAATTGCATAAGGGGAATTTTTGAAAATTGCACTGAAAATTGCATAACGGAGATATCATTGCTATGTAAGCGTCGGCAACGCGAGTGCGGACAAGCGACCGTGTGGTGTAGCAGTAATGAGCATATTCAAGTTCCGGCGCGGAGAAAAAGATTTGCTGGTTGGAAGTACTTGAGCAGGTTCATGTAGTAGTATAATATTGCGTAGCCGTTACAAATAATTCGGGGAAGAATGTACTGCTGTAGCACCACTATTTTCTTCTTCTTGGTTTAAATTAGTTAAAGCAGTTTTTAACTGTTTTTTTACTAAATAAATAAATAAATAAATAAATAAATAAATAAATTAAATTTTCGTTATATTTTCTCTTCGTTTTGACAAGAATTTGTTTTCATATTCAGGTAATCTTTTTTGCAGTTAGGTTTTTCAATCAATGTTGTTAGACTTTTGTGTGGTAGAGATAATTTTTCTCCGTTGACTTGTGAAATTTCCGTGTGACTTTGATCTGATTACTATCTTCACACATTTCAACATTCCTTTTCGAATTACGCCATACGTCTGAATTCCTGTCCTGTCGGCTAGTGTCAGGTTTCCAACGAAAGATATCATGAATTCGTGCAAAAGTGTGTTTCATTAGTCAACACTACTTTGATGTTTTGCACCTGAATGTGTCAGAAATTTTCAGATTTGACGGAATTTTTGTATTAATGTTTAGTTTTGGATAAATACCTGTTATATTATCTTTTGGTGTCATTTCTACTTCTGTATTTTAGATTTTAGGGTTGTAAATATGAATAATAACGTGTCTTCTTCGAATCTGCTGTTTTCATTAAGTATGAAGTAATACTATTCTTTGCACACAAAAAACCCTAGACGAACTAGAATATTTCTCCCACCGTATCAATTTCGAGCTAAAAGAAATTATTTATGGCCGGACCTTTGAAGTTTTTTTTCGTTCATACTAGTTTATCTCATATTTGAATTTCTTTGTCTTCCTGAGATTGCCTTGCCTTGATAGTGGCTTGCTGACTTTGTCGAAACCACGTAGGCACCGCTGCGTGGACATTGCAGAAGGTGTGTGTAAGGAGTGAGCTGATATGCACAGCCTGTTGTGAAGCAACGTGAAAACAGTCTACTCAGTCCAGAGTTAATTGTTTATTTCCCACTGCGTCTTCGAGAGTACGTGTCAAAGTTAACTATTTCCCATTGTTGACGATTTTAAATTAAAAAGTCATGGGTATAAAATTGAAAACTTAAAAAAATTAAACTTTTCCAAAATATTATCATTTTGTAGTTCTACGTAAACATACATATACAGACGCCTTATTTGGCTTTAATTTGAACCCAAATACAGACTCCTTCGTTTAATATATTTGGGGATTAAAATTATGAAATAACACGTTATTCTATAATGTTTAAAGAAACCTTATATAAATTCACTTCGAAAATAATACTTTGTGTACTAACGGAACTTTCCTCTTTATTATAGAACTAGCTGACCCGGCGAACTCTGTTCCGCCTTAACAGTCGGTCCCATCTTTTTTTCGCGTCCCACTCACTGTGAGAAACTGTACTATCCTTGTTGCACTCGTGATAATAAAGCTATTGCAGATTTGTGTTTTTCTCTCAAACAAAGAAGAATTTCAAAAAAAACGCTCTGATATTAAATAGATAATAAAAAATCTATTACGTAGCAGAGCGTTTTTTTTTTTGAATTGATTTTTGTTTAAGAGAGAAATACAAAGCTGTAATAATAGGGATCGGCTGTTAAAGGCAATAAATAAGCAGATTTTGGAATTCATTAAGTTAAATTGTTTATTAGAAAATGCAAATAAAAAAATTATGTAGATTAATCATTCATTACTGTTCCTGTATTTTGGTGCATAGGTGAAGTATATATGGGTATAACGTAAGTATATAATAGGTGTAGTATATATAGATATAACGGCGAACGAAAAGCGGCTATCAATATCGCCTTCTGTTATCAGTGCGGCGTTACAACAATGGGTTACAACAGGCAACAATGACCGCTAACATGCGAAATCACGCGAAAACGTGCATTCTCACACAGGAACGCTGTCGAACGGGATAAACAGTATCCTATGTCCGTCTCCTGGCCCTAAGCTTCCTGCTCACCAACTTTCAGCCAAATCGGTACGTTCTTGAGTTATAAATAGTGTAACTAACACGACTTTCTTTTATATATATATAGATAACGGCGAACGAAAGACGGCTATCATTATCGCCTTCTGTTATCAGTGCGGCGTTACAACAATGGGTTACAACAGGCAACAATGACCGCTAACATGCGAAATCACGCGAAAACGTGCGTTCTCACACAGGAACGCTGTCGAACGGGATGAACAGTATCCTATGTCCGTCTCCTGGCCCTAAGCTTCCTGCTCACCAACTTTCAGTCAAATCGGTACAGCCGTTCTTGAGTTATAAATAGTGTAACTAACACGACTTTCTTTTATATATATAGATATGTATATAATTTTGAATAATTTTAGAACATGAGGTTTAGTATGGAATTTCTTTTGCCATGCTATAACTTAGTTGATGTTTTATATAAAATTGTTTTCAGTGTATGGAATTCAATAACATTGTAAAGTTAAATTTTTGCAGAATACTCCTTTGTACCGTAAATTCCTATATCACTCAGTATGATTTCATTGTAGTGAGTGCAGTACTTTACTAATACATATTCCAACAACAAAAATTGAAATGTTTAGTATTCATTTACAATTAAATACACCAATCAATACTCACAGAGAATCCGTTAAGTAATCGAAGTAAATGAAGTCTGTACTCCCTCAAGAAAATAAATGAGAAAACGTATTTCGGGCAAAGGACAGCGATAAAAAGCGCAAATGAGGAAAATGAAAAACAACAGCTGACTTGTGGAACTCCCGAGTCCTCTATCACTCGTTTACCTTAGAAGGGAGTGGTGTGCTATATTCGGCGTACCATGTGCTGAAGCGGTTGTAAACGTTGTCAGTGTGCCAGGAAGAAGTACTGATTTTACAGATTACAGATACTTCACCAAAATTGGAATCTATGCCATTTTAATAAGCGTCCTTCACTCTATCCGAAAGAAATGTAATCCAAATATTTTGAGTCATTTTTGGACAAATTTTGAAAATATGTAAAGTGCCTCCAAAATCAAAATATCCGTTTAAAATTTGCAGGGCCTGGTGTTCTGCCAGATCAGAGAATGCCAATTTGGAAAAAGTCATCTGAACGGTTTAGGCGTCAGAGATGACCACGGACTGAAAGACGAACGGACGTTTTGCCGTAAATCAGTTTTTCTGTATCAAGATCTACAAAACGTAAATTCTGACTATACGTGTCAGAGGAAGTCATTTATTACTTAGAGGAACAAAGCATACCCACTTTTTCGATTGCAAGGCCCCAAAACACGAGTTTTTCTGACGAAAAATCACCTCTTTTCGTAGCAGCATTACAATAATTTCTATTTACTACGTAAGTACGTATGCGAGAAAGAAGATATAATGTACGCAACTCGTACGAATGTGTCTTTGGCGTACTCGTTTCAAAATGCCAGTCTCGGTTCCTACCGTCGCACGGTGTGTAATTTCGGCCATCTAGGTGGACATAATTCAATTTTCCAAAGTACTCAAATGAATTAAGTTGGGTATTTGTTTGATTTTAGAATGTCCATAGTGTATGAATTGGGTATTGTTTTTCTTCTGCATCGCTTGAGGCGACAGTAGAACAAGTTCAAACTTGCACGATCTCGCGCTGACACCGCGCGGCTCTGTCAATCGCATTTCAGTACATCTCGTGTTGGAGACCATTGCTCATCGCCTTCTACTCACAGAGAGATAGTGATTAAATAATTGTGTTTTTGGGTGTTTCTTCTTTTTATTAGTGCCTAAAGATAAGCAAAAAGTGTTTGCGATTGCTCGTGGGGGTCTTTTGAAAAAGTAAGTAATTTTAGTTCTACTTTCGCGCCATTTTACAAATGTATCTAGACTTCTAATACAGAGTTTACAGGAGTTGACGTTTGTGACTATGTAGGTATTAAACCTTATTCATTTGGCTATTGGAATCATGAAAGATCAGCTGCGCATACCTGCGCACTCACGAGTTTTTAATTTTTTTTCGCAGTGGAGCGCTTGATTTCACGCAGGACGCTATTTCATGTATGGTGTGAAAGCTCCACGGAAGCAAGGTATGACGCCGTGCTATCGTATGTTTTACACGAATTAGGTGAGGAAACTATTACCGACACTTCAATCATGCCCATAAAAATTCAAATTAAAAATTTTTGCCAGTTAATCACCAGAAAATGGAAAAAATGTGCGAGGCATAAACAGCGTTTTCTAGAAAATTACTCATCGTGACTGAAGGAAGACATCAAATTTTCAATAAATGTATCAAAAATTGCTCCAAGGACATCACAATTAGATGATACTACTAGAGGCGTTGGCCGTACAGTTATGTCGTTTAGTTCGTGTGGCCTAGAGCTAAAGGACGGAGAGTAAAACAGCTCTTATGTTTATCCACAGAAGAATTGGGAACAGCTACCGGAATAAAATTAAGGAATGAAGGAAAAAAAGATTCTTCGAACATAGTGAAGGAACTTGTACTTGCTTCTTCTAATAGAGGCACAAAAATTAAGAAAGTTCGAAGATCGTTGCATCAGGAACCATCTTTACTCTCTCCAGAACAAGCACTCGCTCTAATGGTGAGTACGAATTTGTCTACTCGGCAATATTTACGAATACGAGAGCAAGCCGAAAAACAAATTGTAAATTATATCCACCGTATTACAGAGTTAAGGAAGGAAAAGTCATGTGCTATCCAGGAGGAGTGAAAGTGACAGAAATATCGGCTGAGATACCTCTACAGTCAGTTATTTACCATACAATTCGTCGTTTGTGCGAAATCCAAGATATCAGAGAGAAATTTCAACTACAATCTAATGCTATTTTTGAAATTATTATAAAATGGGGTTGCGATGGTTCAGAGCAAAACAACTACAGACAAAAGTTCATTGAAGAAAATTACTCAGACGAAAATTTGTTTAGTGTGTCTATGGTGCCAATACAAATGCAGACTGTTGGTGGAGAAAATGTAATTTGGAAAAATTCCACACCGTCTTCAACTAAGTATTGTCGCCCTATAAAATTTATTTTTGCAAAAGAAACGTCAAGTGTAATTAACACTGAAGTAAGCAAAGTAGAACAACAGATAGGGTTATTAACTCCCACTACTATGCAATTTCTCCATTCAGAAATTTCCATTACACCAAAAATGATTTTTTGCATGGTGGATGGCAAAGTCTGCAATGCCGTTTCATAGTGTTCTTCCACACAGACAGCTCTACGCACAAAGAAAGTGAAGAAAGAATATCTCTGATTCGGAATATCTCCTCTTCATTCCTGGATAAGTGTATTTGAATGTCTCCTGCACATTTCGTATCGTCTGGAAATTCAAACAAGTCATGTAAGAGGAACTGAAAATAAAGAAAAAGTAGCTCAATGAAAGAAAAAAATCCAAGATAAATTTCGGCAGGAGTTGGGACTGTTCTTCGATATGCCTAATCCACAAAGTGGCAATACTAATGATGGAAATACTGCCCGAAAGTTCTTCAGAAATCCTGAGATATCTTCGGAAATAACTGGAATAAATCTGGACATAATAAAACGTTTTGGAATCATATTGGAATGCCTAAACAGTGGTGAAAACATCAACTTCAATACTTTTCAAAAATGTATTTATGACACACGAGACCTACATCTCCAACATTACCAGTGGTATCGCATGCCTGTAACTCTACATAAGATTCTCTTCCACGGAAGCGACATAGTTGATAGTTGCATTCTACCTATTGGACAGCTATCTGAAGAAGCTCCGGAAGCAAGAAATAAAGACAACAGGAAGTTCTGGGAACTATTTACAAGGAAAACATCAAGAAAAGACACAAACACTGATCTCATGAACAGGCTTCTCATTACTTCGGATCCATGCATTGCAAGTCTACAGGGATCTCCAAAACCAAAAAAGAAGAAATACAATTAAGAAATTGTTAATTTGCTAGACATTAATCAACAAGACCCTGAAGAAGTACATGGCATTACCTCATCCGAGGATTCATCGGATGGCGACTGAAAATACACTAGCATGTAATAGTTCTTTTACTCTAATTCTTTAATTTGTTTCCATAGTGGCTGATCTATATTTTTATTTTCTTCTTGAAATTTTAAAAATTAATATTGAAAATAATTGGTTACATTTATTTACTGTATATACATTATTTTAAGTTTTATTGGCGTTTTTCTGTGTCAAGTCGT
This sequence comes from Teleogryllus occipitalis, assembly GCA_011170035.1. Lineage (NCBI taxonomy): Eukaryota > Metazoa > Arthropoda > Insecta > Orthoptera > Gryllidae > Teleogryllus > Teleogryllus occipitalis. The sequence continues at coordinate 63,303 of BLKR01004477.1, read as the reverse complement.
GAAATGCGCGATTTTTTATTATTGTAAAAAAAATAGTTGTAGTCAAAATATTTTAACAAAACTTGTTCCATATATGAGAATTATCATTTAATTTCAATATATGTTAGCTAAAACAGTAAACAATCCATACTTTTGTAGTTTATGAATTAAGTCCACCTAGATTGCCAAAATTACACACTGTGCGTCGCCTCGTCCGTCAACATTCCGTTCGTTCGCCAAAGATTCACTCTCTGTACTAGTTACGTAAATAACTTTTCTTTGCGAAAAATATGATTGACAAAAATGAAATCCTTGCCATTACCTACGATTGGTTCTTGTTTGTTAAAAAGTATCCAATGGCTTATTAATTTTTTGCATACACGTGTATTTTGATTATTTAAAACCACTTTATATCAATGAATTACAGAATTTGTCGAATTTTGAACATTATAAAATGTGTGTGAACTGATGTATAATGAGCTCGTATTGAAAACATATTGTAGTAAATGCGGTGAATTGTTGGCCAACCAACGTTTATATTTTTTGAACGCAAAATAGGCATCAAATAGATATGGATGGAAGTCGACATTCGCTTTGGTAGTATTAAAAACCCTTTCATTATGAATGGAGGTCCACATTTACTCATTAGCAACGAAGCCTTATTTATACGTATTTAATATTCTCACGGAATTTGTGAAATATTCCTCTTGGACAATTGTGTTTCCAGTCGGTCTTCTCTTTATTTCATTTCGCAAAGTCAATTTAAATTCACATGAGTAAAGAGGTGTCTTTTTGTGCACGACAAGGGACATGCATATAACTTAAATAAACATTATAGAAAAGATAAAAAGGGTGCATTCGTGTTAATATGATGTTGGTATACATGATATTCATAGACAAATTTTGACTTGCAAACAAACTTTACAATGAAAGTGAAATTTTTACTATCATCCATTTGTGTTTATAATTATTATTTGATTTCTCCATTATTTCAAGGATGTCAAAGGGGCACTCCTAGTGCAAACATAATAAAACAGGAAACTAATGATTGGGACTACCTCAAATGGGTATAAACAATGTTTTATTTTCCCAATAATAGACAGGTTTTGCTCCGATTCATTAGTTTGAAGAAATTTAGTCGAGCTATCTTTTCCAGTTAGAACAGGAATTCCCAACCATTTTCGTTCATAGACCCCTTTTAAAGGAATTGTGAGCTCCATCGGCCCTCTTATTTTATTATCTACGATAAATAATATATAGCCTCTGGGATGGCTCTTGGGCAGTGTACTAGCTTCCCGTGCGGTGGACCCGGGTTCGATTCCCAGTCGAGGCAAAAATAGAGTTGTAGCTTTTCTTTAAAATCGTCCCAGTTTCTGTAGCTATGTGACGAAGAAAAGCAGGCGGATGTGGCTAGTTACGGTGAAGACAATTCGCCATGTTCGCCTCATGTCGCTCTTATCTCCAAGCATGGGAATTTAGCTAGGCCCAAGCATGGCGAACACCGGTAGCTGGCAGGCGAAGTCGGACTTCCGACCCAATAACGCCAAATACATACGTACATATAATAATAATAATAATAATAATAATAATAATAATAATAATAATAATAATAATAATAATAATAATAATACGAAGAATTGGACATAAATGTCTTAAAAATAACAATTTCATGCGCCAATATTTTGATAAATATCTAGATTTTCAATAATCGAAGACGCTTCCACTGCTAAATATATGACTTTCTTGTTGATTTTCATTGTTGTGCAATTGTTACAAAATGTTGAGAGTCAATGGCCAAAACATTTCTCCATAAGTATTGCAGGGAGTATTTTTTCTAATATAGAGCAAGAAACAGATAATAATAAATTACAAATTCACTTCTCTTCTCTGCAAGAGAATATCGTTGTGAAAATCTAGTTATATTTTTTCAGTTTTCTAAACACTCTAAGCATTTGATTGGCTAAGTTCTGGGTTACTTCAGTGCTGAAAGTCGGAAAGGGGCCCTTATCTTCAATATATGTGAAATTTAGAGTTTTAAATGTAACTTTTATACAGTAATAACATGGCTGGCACTATGGAGAAAAGGAACATGTCCTATTTGTTACATTCTTTAACGATATCCGTCCGCGGGTGTTCTTACTGAGGTTTCCTTACGTTGGGTGACCTGTACGGTGCACCGGTTGAATCTGCCTGCGGCCTGATTGTAAGGGGGAACAACGGATACGAAAGAAGAGAAGCGGATTTGCAATTGATGTAATCTGTTTCCCTATATTAGAAAGAAATTAATTATCAAGGTCATTTAATAATTTTTGTAATCAATGAGATCTTCATTTTACTCATCAATCGCCAAATTATATTCGGCTATAGCCCTCCAACTATTGAGCATCGTTTATCCCCTTCGAAATTTCCCCGGAGGTTGATACCGACACCCCTGGGAACCCCTGGGTTAAAATATGAAGGAAAAACAGACATGAGGTAAAATAAGAAATTGCTGAAGTAGTACGTTCCTGCCAGTCGCTAGTCAAATATTCAGCCATTTACAACATATATAGATTAATAATAACTATTTGTAAATGTGTATGGTGCATTTAAATTATTATTTGTAAATAGTTAAAAGAGAAGTACGGAATTGCTGCACTAAAGAAAAATGTTTAATATTAAATTCAGTCTCTCGCTTTTCCTTTTCATAGAGAAATCCGTGGAAGGCTTGATAAACCTGATCATTTAAATAGATTTGTTCACAAATATAAAATTAGAACAAGAATGCCAATGCTTCTTTGTAAACCGAATAACACTACATTGGAACAATTCGTTTGCGGCAGTTTTTGAGCCCTATTCTTATTCAGTGTATGATTTTAGGAAAAATATAGGAAATTAATATAGAGGGTGAAAAAGTGTAATGACAGTACAGTGAAGTGAAGTGAAGTGAAAGAAATGATATATGTAGTCTACATAAAACAAATATTGAACAGTTAAAATTCACGTTAAGTGGTGTGCGGTGCAGTGAAGTGAAGTAAAAGTGACTTTTTGAAAATTCCAAATTGCAATTGTTTGGGTGACTTGCTGGGTGAATATTGTAATTGAAGATAGATTTTTTCTTTAATGAAATCAAGACATATCTTTAAACATGACATATCTTGAAATAATGTCATGTTAAATTTTTCGAAAATATGAGTAGTTTTCGTGTAATATTGTCCAAAATATAGGAAATTTTAATTTATTAATTGCTCCAATTTTTTCTGTAAAGATTCCCCTTATATGTATAAAAGGACAGAAAAAAATTTGGTGCTAGTCTCATTTTAGGCGAACTCATATTTTAGAAAATTGCAAAAAGGTAACATTTCAAAACTAGAAAATTGAAGATGGAGATTTTTACCTTAGAAAAAGTCTGTTGTAAAATATCAGCTCTGAAGATAAGGTCATGTACAAGTTTTTGAAAAAACGAGTAGTTTTTGCGTGATTTGTGCTTGAAATTTATGCATTTTCTAAAAAAAATATTTTCTCAAAAAACGATCGAAACTTTTTTCTTTAAATTTTGTCCACGGATGTTGGTGGACCGGACGTTGAAAAGAATGGTGAGGGTCTCATTTTCGTTCAACTTTCTTAATTTTCGAAAATTGCAAATTTTGAAATAATGCAAGGAAGCGTGTGCTGTTGATCAACACTAAGTTTGTTTTTTCTTAACTATTTTGATAAGCTTTGATATTTATTGGTCTATGATAATGAGAGTGTCATGTGAACTGTAATAATTGTAGGCAAGTTTCTATTTAATCTGCAAAGCGTCTGCTTTTGGGCTCCCGCAGTGATGAGCCCGGCTAAATTTCTAAAAATATGAAAGAAATAAAAAAGAACCGAGACAAAAAATGTGAAGAAAGGAAAGGAAAAATAGAGGAAAAGAAGGTCAAATACTGCATATTCTCTCTCCTTCTTCTAAGCGAGAAAGGGTGCATGAAACTGCGATACATGAAAATCTCTTGCATCGATAAAGCGCTCGAGAAAGAGACAAATTGAAATTCTCGAAGCCAGTAACCCTTGTTAAAATCAGTTATACTGATAGAAAATTTCTTTCTAATGTGTGTTATCGTTCGGGCTCTGTCTTCCCAGATATCAGCAATCGGACCGTGTTATGTCTTTCTCGGTCTTCACTGAATTCATCAATACGAACCTGCTCAAGCGAGGTACTTTTGACCTTACATTCGGCCGCAGATCTTCGTGGCAAGCAGGACTATGTTACAAATCCACTAAATTTCTCGGAACTAATCTTTCCTTTTTCTTGCTTGAGAAAGAAAATCCTATCGCCAACGCACCCTATGAATATTGCATTGTCAGTCCTCCTTCCACAGACGTCTGGTTGAGCTGTCCAGTTTCCTTGTCTGGTTGAGAGAGATTTGAACATCGCTGGCGAGATTTGAGAGACTGAACACTGATTTAATCGCTCCTCGGCCCATAACTGGGAAAATCGCAATCGTTCTCAGTGTGTCTGACTGAGACACGATGAAGGTGGTGGAGCGGGTACCAGCGAAGCGGTAATTCATGCTTTGAACGTTGACTCCAAAATTAAATTAGGTGTACACGAAAAGGAAGATCCTTCCAAGTTTTTGGAATCGGTAGATTTGCCGTTAAAATTTACACTTTGTCATCATGTCACTCCCAATTGACAAAGTCATGCAGTCTCAAGAATTAAACAAAGCAAGGTCCTACGCCAAAAGCTATCAGCGGTCCGTTAAAGTCAATTGAAAGAGACATTTAGAAAGGTACTTAAAATAACAGCTTTCTTGCAAATGTAAAGGACAACAGATGCTCGAAAATTTAGGACGTGATCGCTACTATACCAATATTCATACTAGTATTTTGTTTCTTGAAGTGAACTGTTAATGTACTCATTTATGCTCATTCGGATTCTAGTTAAACAGGTTATAATAAAGCATGTAGACATCTATATATATAAAAGAAAGTCGTGTTAGTTACACTATTTATAACTCAAGAACGGCTGTACCGATTTGGCTGAAAATTGGTGAGCAGGAACATAGGATACTGTTTATCCCGTTCGACAGCGTTCCTATGTGAGAACGCACGTTTTTGCACGTTTTCGCACGTTTTCGCACGTTTTCGCACGTTTTCGCGTGATTTCGCATGTTAGCGGTCATTGTTGCCTGTTGTAACCCATTGTTGTAACGCCGCACTGATAACAGAAGGCGATAATGAAAGCCGCCTTTCGTTCGCCGTTATATCTATACATAGTCGTGTTAGTTACACTATATATAACTCAAGAACGGCTGTACAGATTTGGTGAGCAGGATGCTTAGAGCCAGGAGACGGACATAGGATACTGTTTATCCCGTTCGACAGCGTTCCTGTGTGAGAACGCACGTTTCTGCACGTTTTCGCACGTTTTCTCGTGATTTCGCATGTTTTCGCGTGATTTCGCACGTTTTCGCATGATTTCGCGGGTTTTCATATGTTTGGGCGGAACGGAGTTCTCTGTTAAGGCGGAACAGAGTTCGCCGGGTCAGCTAGTAGGAATATAAAACAAAAGCCAGCGTTTTTCAGGAAATTTCAAAAAACTAGAGATTGATATACATTTGTTTTAAGAAATTTTAAATGAAAATCTTTCTGATGATGATGAAGACAAAGTTGATATTGAATGGACGCCACTATCTCAGAAGATGAAAACTAGAGGTTCTACAGAATGACACAGACTTTATCGTAGCAAATTTTTCTAATTTCCTTGGTGTGGACTGGCTTTAAGATCTTGCTCCATTCTCTGGCCAACTGCCGTCTATCGTCACCAAAAGTACATTTTTTTTACATTTTCTCAACTTTTCTATTTCTTAATAGTAGAACCGAAATATGACTTCAGGAATATTAAAGAAGAGTAAAATGTCATCCTAAATAGGAATTTTCATTGAAAAATTTGAAGCCGTTTTGAAGAGAATGGCGATTTAGTATTACTGCAAATGCGAAATTAGAAGCTCTTTTTCACAGGATTCTATTGAGTTTTCGAAAAACTTCATTTAAAGTTATTTGAAGAACTTCCACTCACAAATGTAATAATGTATACAAATCGATGGAAATGTGCATATTAACGGCGTGAGAGATATTTCAAACAATTACATTTGTGTAATTTTTGAAAAAAACAAAACAAAAGAATATATCAAAATGAAGGAGTTTGGAGCCATTTTTGAGAAAATGGCGTTTGAGTGTTTCTGAAAATGCGGAATTTTGAGCTCATTTCTACAAAAAACTGTTGAGTTTTTGAGAACGTTTATTTTACATTATTTAAAGCATATCTACTCATAAACCTAATAATGTGAAGAAATCGCCCCTAATACAAATATTACTGACGTGAGAGACAAGTCAAAAAATACTTTTTTATAATTAAAAAAAAAACAAGAATATAGCAATATGGCGCTTATGTCATCGGATAGGGTGCGTTTGGTACTACCCCTACGAAAAATTTAAAGAAAACATTTTGGAGCCATTTTTTAGAAAATCGTGGGTTTAATTTTTTTTGAAATTGCAAATATTTCAAGCTCTATTGCACGAAAACTACTTAAAGTTTCAAAAAACTCTACTTGAAGTTAGTGAAAGAACTTTTATGGGCAGCAAATTTTATTTGAAGGAAAAATCTGTCTTCAATTTTATAATTGTAGGAAAATGCCGAAAAAATTCAAACTTTTGCAATTTTCGGAAATTCAGAGTTAACCGTGAAAATCGGACCTACACCAACTTTATAAGTGTATTTTACTATATTCTTACAAGAAATTTAAAGAAAAAATTTGGAGCCAGTTTTGAGAAAATTTTGAAAATGTCCGGGGGGCTTCATGTAAAGTACCCCCAAATTTTAAAGAATGTTTTTCAAAATGTGAAAATTTCAACTAGAGCCTCCGCCGCTAGCCGAATTCGTTTATTACGCTCCGTAAAGTCACGTAGGTTAAATGAATTCCAGACTCGCGGGTTCCTGGTTGGATGACCGGCTAGGAACCCCGAAATCTAACGCCGTTGAACCCCTGGCCGAAGGAATAAAAGGCACTGACCGACTGGGACGTGACGAGACTTGACAAATATAGTAATTACTCAGCAACAGTAATGATAGTAATTACTCAGTAACGTAGGATTACTCCAGAGAAGGCACTCAACGCCCAACAAGGGTAAAGAGACGCGTTGACGCAACAAATGTAGAGCCAGATCGACACGAGATTCTTCAGTTTGGAAAAGATCGTACGGGTGGTTTCGGCACTAGTAGTGTTCACAGACGGACAGAGAGAGACCCTGCGTGGGCCTACAATTCCCACACAATTTCACTTCATCGGGGGACAAGTCCCCAGAGCGGGCACCTATGCCTTTTCGGCTTTTATCCTCACTCCCTGCCGACGCGTGAACGCCGACAGGCCGATGTCCGGATACAGCCGGAACCCAGTTTACCTTCGCGGTAACCTCCCCATACAAAGCCTGGGTAGGGGCGGCCCTGCCAGCTCAGAGCTACTAGCTATCCGGGCTAGTACCGGAGTCTCAACAATGCGCCACTCACATGCGCCGGGAATAAATTCCCTCCTCTTTGCCCAGAGTATCGGGCCACTGCCACGACGAATCTGAGAGCTCAACTGGGGGCCACCCGGACTAAGGCCCGGGCGGCTCGGAGCCCCCATCTCGTCTCCCCAATGCTTACCGCCGGCTCACGATGTGGGTAACACCGGTACCGAGGCAACCTGGCGGTTGGTGACTGATTTCCCGCCGGACTTTGAAGTGGGATCCGGATTGCTCCTTCACCCGATCCTGCCCCAAGGTCGACGCTCGCCATAGGCCCAACTGAGCGGCCGGTTGCCCGGCCACCGGGAGCTTAACTCACGCCTACTTACTGCCTACACCTTTAGGCTAACGACGTAAGTCACGCCGCGAGACTCGGAGCCGGGTGGTCATCTGAATTCCACCTAGACCGAACAACTTTCGTCATCCGATCCCCCCTGCGGGGTCATAGACAGACGGATGGACGTTAAAAAACATTTCTTCTATGCCAGGGGATCCCAAAACGTGTATTTCAGTTGAAATCTCGAAATCGATTTTCCGCAGCATTACATCACTTTCTCTATACCACGTATATTGCTCCCGTATATACGTATGAATACGAGAAAGTAAAAATTGGAGCTGGTTTTGAGAAAATAGTTGCTTGGAAATTACCAATAATATATGCAAAATTACGTGTAAATTTATATTTTCGAAAAATTGTACACGACCTTACATAAATGTCTGTATTTGAAGAAAAGATTTTATTAAAGCAAAAAGTCATCTATGTTTAATATTGTAATGTCGAAAGTCGCCAAAAACATTTTGAACTTCTACGATTTTCGAAAATTCAGAGATTTCTAGGAAAATGAAACGTGATCCTTTTTTAAGCGTCCTTTTCTCAATCCGGGGAAAAGTTTAAGGAAACACTTCGTGTTTCTTAAGGTGTTCAGTTCATTTCATTCTCGAATTTTGTTGTAAAGAATTTGAAAATATTTTATTATTTTTGCTAACATATTTTATTATACTTTCGTTTCTCGTTTAATGCTAACTAGTATAGTGAAATTACATAATGTTACAGAAAAAGTGCATTTTTCAACTGAAAAACACGTTTTATAAGTTGTTCATATTAAAGTGGATTTTTGTCGAAATGTCTGTGTTCAACCCTAGCGTCTGTACAGTCTCAACAAAATAAATATTCTCCGATCAATCTGGATGATATCGCGGTCTCTCGAATTTAAAATGAATCTTTTAATTATTAAGTGTACCGCATATGAAGTCCCTAGGACGTTTTCAAAATTTGCTCAAAATGTTCTCCACTTTTGCGATATTTTTGCTAGAATAGAGTAAATTTTGTTTATCAGAACGGAGCATATCTGAATTTCATTATCACCTTTAATTTTTTGAAAATCGCTAGAGTTTAAAATGTTTTCGGCGCCCTCCAGTAGCTACTTTATTCTATTTATTCTAAATGAAATTCCTCTTAATGAAATATGTTTTTCCAAATTAGATTTTGAAGTGATGTCAAGTACATTTTTAAAGAGTAGTATTTGCGTAATACTCGGTAAAATTTAACAAAAGAAACGTAAACAATTTTTTAAAAATAAAACGACGTCATTTTTTTCTTTAAATTAGCTGCTCGAATAGAGAGCAAAGTTCACTTGATAATATAGCCTACGTCCGATTTTCATTAATATCTCCGGAATTTCTAATATTGCAAAAGTGCAACTTTCTTTTTGATGAATTGGGGCGAAGTAATGATTGTAGATGGAAGAGATAAGACGTCTGCCCGAGGGAATAATGTTTGTAGTTTGGAAACACTTTTTCGAGTTCATCAAGCATTATTATTTTATGTAACCGTTACAAATAATACGAGAAAGTGTGAGCTGTTGTAGCAGCACCAATTAAAATAGTGACATAATTCTTCCACACTAATTTTTGTTGTAGTTACCTGAAGGGTCTTTCACAATAATAATCAGGTGTTCACTAGATAATTTTGGAAATGAGCAGGAATGACGTTCTTAACATCGGTATTTCCTAATGTAAAACATTTTATAAGTATTATAGAAAATGTCAGCCAAAAACTTGGATATTTGAATGTATTTTTTTGAATAGTCACTTTCCAAAAAATAAAACAAGTTTTAATTTGATGTTAAAAACTAGGCAATGCATTTTCTTTCATGTGTTGACTCGGAATTACTCAAAACTTTCATGCAAAAAATTTCATACAACACTAAAGTATCTACTCTGTACCCTATTTTAAGTGGTGGCTATTTATTTTTAATATTCGAAGTCATTTTTCGCACTGGTGTGTATTATATAAATCGCCCATAGCGGAGAATGGTTCGCTCTGGTTGCCTCACATTCAGTACTCGTGTATTTGAGCGAGGTCTACGGAATGCCAATGAACAGAAAATCTAGAGGGATTGTCGCATGCGGCATATGAATAATCTCTAGAAGAGGCCCAAGAAAATTGAAACTACATACAACCTCCCCAACCTAATGAGTCAACACAGTTTTTACCAGGAACGCTGCATCCGATCGGATTTCAATGCATTGGACTGACGGTTGCGCAGCGCTTCATGGCGTCTAGAAGACAACATTGAACACACGAAGACAAAGCGGCTCACTTAAAATGAGTACTCGTGCACGATAAGCGGTAGTGATAGGTCAGGGCGTTGAGGGAAAAACATGACTAACTTCCTAATTCCCCCACACACACACACACACATACACACACCGTGCCCTTCTGGTAGTGGTGACTTCATGCAAAATTGGGAGCTCGTGCTTTACAAGCAGGCCATTTAAAATACTAGAAGTACTTTTCATTGTCGCGGTGATTTCAACATATTCAAAATTAAGGGGAAAATACTGATATTGTAGTCTCGTTGAATTGAAGTTCCAAAATCGAGGAAAATATTCTAGTAAGAAAGCAGTATATAGTTCTAAGATGGTGTCAAAAAAATTGAACTACTGCAACTTTCTAAAATCTGGAGGTTTTAATGAAAATCGGATAAAGGTTCAGTCGGGGTTAATATGATATTACAGCACAAAATTGGGGCTAATGTGATTCTTTAAGAATTATTACTTATTAATATCCAAAATTAATCCAGGAAATATATTCTATTATTAATGACCATATCACAGAAACTCAAAATATCACAGTATTTGTGCAAAAAAAGATTATTTTTTTCACTCGAAAACAGACAAACTTTAGATGTCACTTCTTCATTACTTTTCGCAGGATATATTTGAAAATAGGTAATAATTCAGAATGAATGCATATATTTTTCTGCATTAAAATATTTCAAAAATATTAATCTATCATGACATATACAACCTCAATTTGTTGGGGCTAATATGATCCGACTGATTGGGCTAATGTGATACGGGTGTCGGGGCTATTTAGATACACTAAAGCTTAACGTGCAGCCAACAAGAAGTATTATTTTTAATTTTTTTTATTGTTTTAACAATTTGGAATCTATTATACGCACAGGAACCCGTAAAGCTACTGCTCGGAATTGTAATATTCACGTTTCTGTACAATATTTTTCTATGGAACAAAAACGCATGAAAATATCTTGAAACAATATTTCATTATTTAAATTCACTTCATAATGCAAAAAATAATATAAAACATAGTATGCTAAAATGAAGATCCAAGGTTCGTGTGTAGTATACTGTCAAACCCATGTGACGATATCACTGCTAGACCCTTGCATCATTCACTTTTTACATACTTCACTTTCTTGTTATTACACATTGATGTATGAACAAAATGTTTTAGATAACTTACCATATTAAAACCAATTTAATCAATGCTTTTTTAAATTTTATTTGAAAGCCTCCTTTCTTAACTTTGAGACTCATCGGAAACAATGTCTTACAACTTAGAATCAAAAGAAAAAATGAAAATAAAACTGTCGAAACACTTCACTCTATGGAACTGTCTCACTATTCTCACTATAGCCCACTCGTTTCTCAATCAAAATTCAGAGAGATATCAAGCTGTATAATTTTAGCCTCGTCAATGTATTGTATTAGTTCCATCAGGTGGTGCTAATTTGATACACACTTTTCATTTTTAAAGTTTTATGGTAGATCTTAAATTACATTTTACTTCGTACACGTCTTTTGCAAGAAAAAGCACATATTCAGTATTTTTCCATGTATTTGCTACATAAAAAGAGAAACTAATGAAAAAATGTGGACCGGGTTTTGAGAAAAAACAATTTTCTAAAAAGATTTTAAACTGACTATATTTTGCGCAAATTACACGAAAACTACTCATATTTTCGAAAAATTGAACATGATCATATTTCATGATTTGTCTTTAAAGAACAGATTTCATTAAGGAATTCTTCTTCTCTATCTTCAATATTGTGATTGTAGCAAGACGCCAAAAAAATGCACATTTGCAATTTCCGAAAAAGAAAACAGATTTCAACGAACATGAGACATGCACCATTCTCTTAAGCACCTATTACGCTATTTGAGGACAAATTTGAATAAAAAAATTTGTAGCCATTTCTGAGAAAATTTTGAGGATATTTTTGAGGATTCTTGTAAAAGGATCCTTATCTTGTTTCCGGCTTCTTACAAAGTAAGTGCGAGAAAGTAAAAATGTAATTCCCAAAATACGTTATCATCGAATTTAATTTTTAGTAGCTGAAAATACACCAAATTTACTGTTTCATCCTCTAAGTTATTGCTCATAGTTCTTGTAACTGCGCCATATTATGACTATTTTTTAAGAAATTTCGATTTTTAACTATTGAAAATATTATCATAATCATGTTCATGAAACAAATATTACTTTCAAAACGAATGCAATATCATTTTATCCAATTATTATTGTTATTATTATTATTATTATTATTATTATTATTATTATTATTATTATTATTATTATTATTAGTATTATTATTATTGAGGGATTTTCATTGTGTGTATTATTTTCAAGCGTTTAATACCTTGTGATTACGTGTGTGGCAAGGTCTGGTTTGGCCATTTCCCGATTTTAATCTCCTAAAATGTCTGTACTCATTGTATCGTCGTGGAATGAATAATTTTTCGTTAATAAGTGCTCTCCATCTTATAAATTTGAACTCTGATATGATTTAATTTCTTGTACAGCTGACGCGTTCGTAAATGTTTGATTTGAAGTCTTCCTTTGAGGTGTGAACAAAATTGATGTGAGTCAGACTGTCTTTGACCCAACAATGAAGTTGAATAGACATTTGAATTTTCTGGTTATAAGGAAATTTAAGTTACTGCTTAATCTGTCTCTTAGTGCTCCACTCAATCCGTTCTTTCCATGAGTCGTTTCAAAAAAGTACCATTCGTCTGAAATATTAAAATCTGACCAATAAAGACATACATTTTGCATATTAAAACGATTCGTATGATGTATGAAATAGGACTATTTTAATTCCAATAAAAATGCCTGTATGAATATTAGTAGATCAAAGCATACAATAATTTTGAACATGACAATTGCCAACGCCATTTACAAATATAAAATAATGAAACTTCCTTTCTTAATAAAGAGAAATAATATAAAATCGAGTGAATTCTAAATGAAATTTCATTCTGAAAATAATATTGGTTTCATTAACATGATTATCGCAAAATTTAAATATTTAGACATCGAAATTTTTTGGAAAAATAGTCATAATACGGCACAGTTTCAAGTCTACGAGAAATTTTAGAGGGAAGAAAGGGATTAAATTTCGAGTATTTTTAACTAGGAAAAGTTAAAATCGACAAAGCCTTATTTTGGAAACTGAAATTTTTAAAACATGTCTAGTTTTTAAAAAAGTACTCCGTTAATAATTATAGCTCTAAAATTATGTTAGTTGTGAACATATTCCTTTTTTGGTTTATTTGGAAACATTAGGCAAGAATAAAGTAGCAGATGGAATTCTTGGGTCTAATTTAACTCATTTACACGTTAATTTAACAATAAATCATATAAAGTCGTTAAATCCGATGAAAATGTTTTTCTATTATCCGCTCATAAAACAATGTATTTTTAAACGTGTGAACATATTCTCAGGGAGTTGTACGCCCAAATAGATCACAGAAAGCATTACTATCTCAATCAGAGAGTAAGTTCGTAAAATCGCTCTTTTGAAAAGAAAATTTTCCGTATTAAACAATTAAAGAGATGCCGTCTGCAGCAAAACCAAGCAGGTATTTACATAAAGATGTAATCTGCCATACTACGCATCTACACACAAAATTAATTAATTTTCAATACGCGAAGTCTGGAGGCAAAAGTTGCATGTTGTTTTGCTCTGTTTCCGATGTATAGATAGTGTTCGGTGTCGGCCTGTAGCAAAGAACACTCCTCCTTAAAGGTTCGTGTCACTGTTGTATTTTTAGAAGAGCGCGGTGGAGAACCCTGAGACAACGCCAGTAGCAACTATCGAAGCTGCATCCCACGCACGAGAAGGCTTTCATCCGGATGTCCAGCTCTCCACACGCGTTTTCTACGCTTACTCCAGAGGTTTTCAGAAACAAAACTTTTTCATTTTGGCAAAACATTTTTTGGTAGGAAAGTGTGTACACGTTATGGTATTTTCGTACAGATTTTAATTATTTTAGCTGAGATAAAGCATTTCAATTTTTAATTAAGTAAATTTTAATTAATGTAAGTAAATTCGTGTACTTCCGGAGGGTTCCAGGTTAAAATTTTTGTTGCAAAGGAAGTGTTACGTTTTCTATTTTACAATTTTGTAAAAATTAATCGCGGGTTCGCGCGGTTATGCATGATGTACAGCCATTTATGTATAAATGCGATTTATGAAGTTTTTGACATGAGTTTATTTACTTATTAGTTTTCTCCAAATTTCGTTTTAGGGGATTCGGACATCAACATAATGACTCGAAGAAAGTTATTGCACATGATGCAGCGAACAAAATTACAAGTTATGAAGAAAAAATTGGAATTTTTAGAAAATTATTTGTTTCATGAAGAAAATTATTCTGACGAACAAATAAAGGAAATAAAGCATAAATTTTCATATTTTAAATCTGATATGAAACGAAGGTGGTCCATAGCACATTAGAAAGAAGCTGTGGCTGTTAAAATAAAATTCTGATTGGCTCAATGGCACTTTCGAAATAAAGTAGTGAACCGATCAGAGAGACCAAAGAAAAGATTTCAACATTTGAGTGAGAGAAGCAAGAGAATAATAATAGAAGATTTACGCCAAATTACAGACTCAGAAGACTGACTACGCTACCCGGGTGACATTAGGCGTTACGGGAAAAAGAGACGCTTCTAAAATAGTCAAGGAAATCACATGTTCTCCAAAACGAGCTGGAAAATATAAGAAAGCCTATTCTGTTAGTTTAGAGGACTGGAAAACACACTTAACGACACTCAGGTCACTAGCTTTGTTTGTTGACGCTGATCTTTCCAGGAGAAAATACGAAATATTAGGAGGCTGATGAAGCTCGTAATAAACATTTTTATCTTTACCGTCAAAATTACACTAGAAAGTTTTCCATGGTATCTGGTAACCTAGACGTGCTTAACAGACCCCTGTTAAGCTCTGCTCCTCTGATGACTGGATACCAATACCTCGAAAATCAAGAGACCTTTTGTAAAGGAAAAATTATCAATGTTACTTTCAGCTAAAACTACACATCTGTATCCAGATGTTACTCAAGTTGAAGGTAATTAATCTTCAGATAGTAAGTAAAATTATCTTCGGATGAAGAACCATATCTCTTATAATCATCTGTTCTATCACTATTTTGCAACATTTTTTGTTGTAGGTGAAACTCAAATTTTAATTTAAATTATCAACAAAGTAATTAGTTAAATTATATTACTCTAGATCACCGCATATTACGAAAGATCCAATGAAAATTCTAGTAGCAGATTATTTCATTTTATAATTTCTTTAGATTTGCACGCTTTTTCTTTATTAATTATTGAATTTCTGACACTTTATTGTATTATCTATATTTTATTATTTTTGTTCATATTATTGTGAATAGATGAATGTTATTCTTCTTCTTCTTCACTTCACGGATTAGGGAAATTCCCTGTTCCGGCTTCATTACACCATCTCTGTCGTGGACGACCAAGTTTCTTCCTCGTGGTCTGTACAGAAAGGCATGTTTGGGGTTCCTTTCGTGAGACATTCTTCCTAAGTGCTGTACCCACCGTGATCTGTATTCATTTACTTTTTCATTGATAGAAAATATATTAAGTTCCTTTCTTATATCTTCGTTTTTTATTTTGTCCATTAGGGTGCAGTGTTTTACTCTCCGGAGGAATTTCATTTCCGAGGCTTGTATCTTCATTTTATCTTGTTTTCTTAATGTCCATGATTCACACCCGTAAAGCAGTTGTGGTACTGCCATGACTTTATAAAATTTTAACAGTGTCTCTTTTCTGGTCTTATTGCGAAGATATTTGTTTATTGTTCCACAAGTATGTTGCAAACGTAATTTTGTTTTCATATCATCACTGTAATCGTATGTGATATCACAGCCCAAATAATTAAAATGTTTCACTTGCTCTATTACTTTGTCTTCTATTATTATTATTATTTTAGTTCTGATAGGATACTTGCCTCTGAATGCCATCACTTTAGTTTTAGAGACAGATATTGAGAGACAATATGGTTTGCATATTCCATTTAGCTGGTACAAGGACTTTTGCAGACTTATTTCGTTCTCTTCTATAATTATATGATCGTCAGCATACAGAAGTGATTGTAGAGGTGTATTTGGATTTATCCAAATACTTGGTTTATTTCAACTTTTCCATTCTCTTAGAATGTTGTCAATATAAATATTAAACAATGTGGGGTACAAGCTACACCTCTGTTTACTTCTCTTCTAACATTTTGTTCTGAACTTGTAAATTGATACTTGTTTTGTGATAGAGGGATTTAATAACTTCTATCAAGTGGAAAGGATAGCCCCTTTTTCGAAGAATCTGCCAGAGAAGTTTACGATTAACTCTATCAAACGCTTTTTCGTAATCTATAAAAGCTATGTGGGTCTCTAAATTGAACTCTCGTCTCTTTTCTATTATTTGGTTTATGGTAAACACTGTACACGATCTTCCTTGCCTGAAACCACTTTGTTCTTCCAATAAGAGTGAATCTGAGATTTTGTGAGCCGTTTATTTATTATTTTTGTGTAAACTTTATAAGCGTTGATCAACAAGCTTATTCCTCTGTAATTCTGTGGCTGGCTTCTATTTCCTTTTTTTAAAAAGAGAGATGACTTTTGCTTTCTTCCATGCATCAGGTATTCGGCATTTTCTCCAACAATTATTAAACAGTTCAAGAAGTCCATTCTTCAGTTCTTCACCTCCATATTTTAGAAGTTCTGCATTGATACCATCTACGCCAGGAGCTTTTCTATTTTTCAGGCTTGACAGTGCATATTCCATTTCTTGTTTGCTCAAAGGGTCTATCTGAGGGTTGTTGTATTGTGACTTATCTTCATCGATTACTGTTGGGTCATAAAAGAGATCTTTATAATATTTTATCCAGTCATCTTTCTTTATTACATTTAGTTCTGCTTTGTCATTTTCCTCTGATTTTAGATGTTTCATGATCTTGTAAGCCAGATTCTGCCTACCATAGACATCATTTTCAATTGTGCTGATAAAAAGGTCCCACGATTCTTCGTGAGCTTTTTTCACTAATTACTTTGCATGATTCCTTTTTCGTATGTAGTTTTTTCCTCTCTTGTGTTGTTTTCTGAAGTAATTCTTGATAGGCATTTTTCTTTTCACGTATGGCTGCAGCTATCTCATTGTTCCAGATTTTCAAGCCTTTTCTTTTTCTGTGTTTATTCCTTTTTCCAATAGCTTCATATGCTGCAGTGTTTATAATATTTTCAATATTGCTCCACTCTACATTAATATCATCTAAAGGCGTCTGTCCATTTATTTGCTTCAGACGTGTTTGATAGAGATTTCTTATGCTTTCTTCTCTTAAGAGATGGACTTTGTAAATATCTCTCCTCAGAGATTCCTCGTTTTTGGGCTGTTTTGTCATAATTTTCTTCCATCGGGCTATAATTGAGATCTTTGAAACTACTAAGTAGTGATCGGATGATATATCACTGCCTCTGTAAACATGAATATTTCTAATTTGGGGTGCCAATTTTCTGTTTGCTATAACATAATCTATCAGTGATCTTCTGGTGCCATTGCTCCAGGTAAATTTATTTATATCCTTTTTCCTAAAGAAAGTATTCATTATTTTGAAGTCATTAGTAGTAGCAAATTCCCTAAGTTCTTGCCCATTTTTATTGATAGTTTCTTCTCCAAAGCATCCAACAACATTTGGAATTATCTGTTTTCCTATTCGGGCGTTTAGGTCTGCTGCAATTATTATATAATCATTTTTGTTACATTTATCTAAACTGCTTTGAAGAGTTTCATAAAATGCGTCAGTGTCCTCTGTTCTGCCTTCTTCCGGTGCGTACACTGCTAGTACAGTTAGATGTCCTCTTGGAATTTGGAATCGTGTTTCAAGTATCCTGTCACTGTAATATGTATAGTGTAAGAGTTTATTTTTCCATTTCGAATCCATTAATAAATCAACCCCACTGGATGCTCTTTTATTGGTGTCTACTCCACTGTATATTAATGTGTAGTCATAGAGATCTTTTGTTCCTTTACCCTTCTTTTTTGTTTCAGAAATAACTGCAATATTTACATTCCTTGCTTTTAGCTCTCTCTCCAATTCTGCCTCTTTATTATTTAGCCCTCTCACATTCCATATACCTAAAATTAGTGTATCCGTTATTCCCAATCGTTTTTCCTTATTCTTGCTAGAGTTGTTATAGTGGCCGTCATGTTTCACTTGAAGCTTTCGAGTAAGAATATTTTCCCGGTAAGGTTACCAGCCTTTCGCGGGATTGTGATCTGACAGGGCTGCTGTCTTATGGCTTGATCACAAACCACCATGCGTACTAACCCCACATGGGGGGCTGCTCCTTCTGCCTTTTTCTGGCCATTAGAGACTTTCTCCTTGTTACCCCGGACATGGATTACAGCTGTTTGTGCGGAGGTCTTTATCGCGGGACTGCCGTTGAGGTCCTCTTCTGGAGTACTTTTTCGTCTGATCCCTCTCCTGCGACCTGTCCGGCAAGGGAGACCCTACCAGTAGCTACGCTACCGCCGGCATAGCACTCAGGATCATGGGGATACTTAAGCTCCACCACCAACTTCAAGGTCATGTACTCCCTAGGTGGAGATGAATGTTATTATAATTTGTGGGTGCTGAACTAAATACAAATTATGAATGTTCTTATAATTTGTATTTAGTTCAGCACCCAAACGTACGGCATCCCCAAAATGAGCTCTATTCTTGGGGTTGTATTTATATACAAATAAAAAGTTCACAACACTATTTTTCCTATTAAAAACTGTTTCATATCACCTAAACAACCACGTATGAGAAAGATGGCCCGTTTAGATGCAATTAAATAGCAAAAATAATTTTGGCCGCCTAAATCGGCCAAATATCCCACCGTGCGGCACGGCAGGATTTTCGACACTAGCTTTTCAGCCAGGTCGAATTCAGTCGCTGCCTGGAGGAGAATTATAGCAGCCGGTTACTCCGATCGGTAGTTTTCCGTGGTTTCCCCGATCAACACCAGGCGAATGCTGGAGCAGTACCCCAACAAACGGGCCATGACCGCGCGCGATCTTTCCTTCCTTTTCCTTGTCCTACACTACCACTCATGCAGTGAGACGGGTCGGCGACTTAGAACTTGTACCAGTTGGGGCGGTGCCCCGCTGGTGAGAGATACCTGAATGGGGACACTCCCCTAGTGGACGGTAGGTCGGCGCCGGATGTCGCCATTCAGTGGGGGAAGACCACCGTCACCTCCTGATGAAAAAACATGCACTACACTTACGTGACTAATGAGCTCAGTAGTTGGCGCGCCCGGAATCACTGACAATCAGTCAATCGATCTTTACCTAAAGTTTTCAGAAACATTTTTTTCTTCGCAAGGATTAGAACGTGGACGACGAAAAAAATTTCCACATTTGCAATTTTTAAACATTCACAGATTATTTTGGATTCCTATCATGTTATTATTGTTTCAAATTCGAAGGGCCACTGTACTAGTTGGATCCATTAGGGAATGTCCATTTAGTGAGATTCCTGTGTACGATTTAGGCGCAAGTGTTATTCGCAAACAGACGAACGGACCGACAGACAGACGTCTTGAGAAAAGCACTTTTATTTTTAAACATTATTAAAGTTCGGCTTTAATAACACTTTTTCCTGTGATAAAGTAGGTCTGTATATTCACCAGGATTAAGATTTAATTATCGCGCTCATGCAATCCATGCGCCAGTCGGATTGTTTTACTTCCTGACAATACTTGTAGCATTTTGCATTACCGCTTCCATTACCCTATCTTTCGAGTTTTCTTAATAGTTTGAATTCGTGTTTCAACTAATCCGTGGCAAATATTGGAAGTAAGCTAGCTAAATTCTTTCTCAAACGTTATTTCTAATACGTTTTCGGCTCATTGTGTGCGCCCCGGGAGTAATGACATAAATACATACAAGAATGATTTCTTCTCAAAGCGGTCGGTGTAGAATTCAAATATTATATATGATGGCATGCAACATGGATAAAGTATATCGTGTAAAATATTATTATCGCATTTTTATAATAATTAGTTCAAATATACACTAATATAACATGTAAAATATCATTAAAAAATTTCGTGTAAAATGAACCAGGGTTTTTAATTGCACATAGAACATAACAAATACACATTTTCAAGCAAATTTATAACCATATATATTTATTCCTTTTGTAACTAAGGGACTATTGTCTAAGTATTACAAAGATTACTAAGGGACTTTTTTCAAAGTAAAACCGGCAGCGGTAGCTCAGTGCATCAACTGATGTCACTGCAGCGCCTCTAACCGGGAGGTCCTAGGTTCGAGTCCTGACGGCGCCAGGATTTTCGACACTAGCTTTTCAGCTAGGTCGAATTCAGCTGCAGTCTGGAGGAGAATTCTAGCGGCCGGCTGCTCTGATCGGTAGTTTTTCGTGGTTTCTCCGATCAACACCAGGCGAATGTCGGAGCAGTACCCTACCAAACGGGCCACGGACCGCGCGCGATCTGTCCTTCCTCTTCCTTGTCCTATCCTTTCCCCTTACACACACACTTACACTAACATGCACTACACTACCACATATTCCGGGAAACCGGTCGGGAGCTTAGAGCTTGTCCCGACTGGGGCGGTGCCCCGTTGGTGGAAGAGTCCTGGTTAGGGGGAAACCCCGCTAGCCGACGGTAGGTCGGCGCCGGATCTCGCCATCCAGCGGGGGAAGATCACCGCCATCTCCCTAAAAAACATGCACTACACTAACGGGACTAATGACCACAGTAGTTGACGCGCCCGGAAACACGAAAAAATCAATCAATCAATCGAGTAAATCGGAGGTCCCGATCCTTCACACTGGGGTCGAGGGGACTCTTCAGGTGAGGTGAAACCACCCCGTCTAAGGGAGAAAACAAAATAAAATGTGCAAGGCTTTCTGCTTTCTTCGGAGGCAGCCCCTCTACCGAACTCAATCTGCGCAGCGCCCACAACGGATGTATTCTGCTACTGACAAGCCCCATGGAAAGAAGCCGGGCCGATTTTATGATAACCACAGCAAACGAAAAAGGTTAAAGAACATGGAAATAACGGATGTACTAAATACAGTAACATGGAATGTTCGCGGCCTACAAAATAAAGCAATAGAAGTATTCAAGATATTAGAAGAAAGAAAAACCAACACTGCTGTAATAACAGAAACAAAAATGAAAACAAAGGGAACAAGACAGATTGATGGCTGGGTGAATATCTATAATGGAGTGGAAGAGCCACAAAGAACAAATTGCTGGTGTAGGAGTATATGTGGATAAGAAATGAAAGAAGTATATTACGAGTTACACATACATCAATGAAAGAATATTAAGAGTAAATTTTAAAGTTAGTAGAGGTAATCTTACAGTTATAGGAGTTTATGCCACTGAGGAAGGTCCATAAAATTTTATGACAAGCTGCAGACAGAGGTAAAAAAAATGCAATCCAAATGACTCCCTAATTATGGCTGTAGATGTAAATGCGAGAATGCGAAACATGCCTTTTCTCAATGTTATAGGTCTCTATGGAGAACAAGTAATTAATGAAAATGGAAAAGAACTCAGAGAATTTGTAACATACAATAAACAATGAATCACCAATACATTTTTTAGAAAAAATAACATTCATAAATATACTTGGAGTGTAGTGATAGATTATGTAATAGTTAATAAAAAGTTAAGTTCAGATGTGAAGGATACTCGCATTTTAAGAGGATATGACATTTATTCATATCACTATCTAGTGGAAACAATAAAATATATGAGCAAGAGAGAAGAAACGAACTGCTTCAAAAAATAAACAAGAAGATTTAGGGTATAAAGTGTATCTACTAGAAGACCATAGTATAAAGGAGTTATATCGGAGACGGCTGAATCAGTTCCTGAGCAACATCGCCACAACAGATGTGAATGAAGAATGGAGAAACATTAAAGAATAAGTAAGAAAAGCAGCAAATGAGGCACTAGGCAAAAATTAGACGAAAAAGGAAACCTTTGAAAATATGAAACGATACGGTTGCAGAGGCAGTGTAGGAAAAAAGGTAGCATACCTACATTTTCTACAAAGCAAAAACGTGCTGACTAAACAGATCTACAAAGGAGTTTATCACAAAACAGATCTACCACCAGAAAAGGAATAAAGCTCAATCATTAGTGAGACAAGCCCATCAAGAATCTTGGAGTAGATATGTGAATATGTTTGAACATGATGTATTCGGAGACAAAGTATAGCCTATGAAATGTTAAAAACAATGAATTTAGAAGAAACAGATGCGGCAAGATTGAATATAATTTTCGGGAAAAAGTGGTTGGACTACTTTGTAAAATTATGGAGTGGGATTGAAGAAAGGGTACCGCAGATGAGATGGTAAAAAGTTCCCCTAAACCAAATAGTGTATGAGCGGTTACATTATAATTCTAACATAAAAATAACATATTTGAAAGATTTCGTAGCCCCCGTCGCACCACCTACACCCCTCTACAGCCAAAAATGTGCTTTTTATTTTAATTTTTTCTTCAACATAACACTAATTTATCTGACTGAAAAATATGGTAAATAAGAAGACAATTTGTACTATCAGAAAAATATTTGTTGATACTTTCTCTGACCCAAATTCAAACAAAAAAATATTTATGAAAAAAATAACAAAAAATAGTTTTATTGTGTCCCAGAACAATGGAACAGGCTCGAAAAAATCTCAAACGTTCCTCTTAAAACACAAATGTGAATTATTTCCAGATTTTTTCGACTGCTGGGCTGCAGTTAAAATATAAAAACCATTTTCCCGCCTTTAAATCACCCTGACATTAAATATACTTTAAAAATGACTGCAACAGTTCTGTGCATTTATTTTAGTGTTTATTATACATTTGTATAATTGTTGTAGCACCCAGTAATATTTTGATTTTGGAATTTAGTTACAAATTATCATTTTGTTAAAATCTTTCTAATCCTTTGCATAAGTATATTATTTTAACTACTTAGGGTGTGAAATTAGATACAGAAGAGATAGGGATATCACCAGCAAGATCCATAAATTTCAAGTAGTATATGAAACTATAAGTATAACGTTTGAAAAGTAAGCACGAAAAGAAACCCCAATTAAAATTTTATGATATTATGGCCCTCCTAGTGTTACTGTACGGATGTGAAACGGGTTCAAAAATAAGGTTTTTTGGATGATTAAATTAGCAGAAATGACATTTTTGAGAGGAGTAAAGGGCTGTACATTAAGATACCAAATACAAAGTGAAAAAAGAAGAGAGGAACTAGGGCGGAAAGAAACAGTAATGACAAAATTAAGGAGAGGCAGCAATGGGTGACACATATTGCAAATATGCCGCAAGACAGACTGTCAATGCACGCTCCGAATTATAAGCTGAGAGGAAAGAGAAACATTGGAGGGCCAAGAATGAGATGCAAGAGGCTGGAACAGGCAATATGCTTAATTCGTAAAGGAAGATTATGTATATTTTATTATATTATGGCATTATATAAATGTTGATATATCGTTTATAAAACACATTTTCTTTACATTTATTTATTTGCTTATTTTGGACGCGAATTGGCTATCTACGTACCACGCGAACGTGCAGCTGTATTCACCGAGGCCCAGTCATATTTTACCAGGGGGTATGCACGTGACTTTATTAGGGGAGGTCAGCATTTCTATGCTGAGTCCGTTTTTACATCTTTATTAGACCTGGGAGATGAGGTATGGAAATGATGATGATGATGATGCTGCTGATGATGATGATAATGTAATGGACAATCACAAACACACCAAGGCACACACAAGCTCAACCATGCCCGAGGCGGGACTCGAACCCGCGTTCCTTCGGTCCAAGACTGCCACAGCATTACTGCCTTAGTGATTTCGACTACCCGGACCGGCTTACATTTACTATTATTATTATTATTATTATTATTATTATTATTATTATTGTTATTATTATTATATTTATTCTTCACAGTTTTTACTGGTCGGTGTGTCAACCATTCACAGGTTAGATGACCAGGTGTGCGGTTGCTTTATTGAAGATTCAGGTGGCTTCTAACAATACGGGAAGTATTCAAGATAACTGCCTTCTGCATATTGTATATACTCCTGGCATCCAAGTGAAGACACTCTAGTGCTCGAAGTGTCATTTTCGGGATCACTCCTGTGGCTGATATTATTATTGGCACAATTGTCACTTTGCTGAAGTTCCACTGACCTGCGACTTGATGGATGATATTGGTATATTTTTTATATTTTTTATGTTTTGCCGATATATTGTGGGTGTTGGGTGTTGATACATAGATAAGGTCATCCTGTTGAAGGTTTCTATCGATAAATGTTACATCGGGTCTATTGCCGCCGACTTGTCTGTCAGTGATAAAGGAGCGATCTCAGTAGAGAGTGTGCTCACTACTTTCAAGCACAATCTGAGGAACATTTATAATAGGGCGAGGAAGTGGCGAGGAAGCCCGTTTTCATTGCCTACAATTGGTGAACCTGCTTCGCCACTTCATCATGCCTCTTTTTATATTCCAACTGTGCGTGGCCGCTACATCCACTTATCACGTGTTGGATAGTTTCGCTTGCGGCCTCACATCTTCTATATGTGTTGGAATGGATGGTCGACTCTCAGAATGCGTTTTCTATAATTCAAAGTTGTCATCACTTGGTCCTAGATAGCTATCATGAAGACTTCTGTCTCCGGAAAGAGATCCCCATGCTGGAGCCATGCGTGCGACGCAGAGATGTCGAATTCTGGTTTGCTCCGCTCATAGGGGTACCTTTCGTGCAGTGCTTTCCCTTTCCATGAGGTTATCTTTTCGGTTTCAAAGAATGGCTGAACAGGTGGAGCAGCCCTTTTCAAGTTCAGTTATCGACTGCGCTCACTGCTTGCTGAAATCTCCCGCAATGTTCGAGGAAGTATCTTCTGAGATATGCAATTTGAGAGCTGTGTAGATTTATGAGATCTACAACACCTCGCCCTCTTTGTTATCTTGGAAGGGTAAAACGTTCAATGCTCGGGTGGGGATGACGTTTTCGGTGTTGAGACATAGCAGTTCGAATTGTCCTCTGGAGGTTGTCGAGGTCGGTACTGCTCCATTTAATAATTCCAAAGGAGTAAGTCGGCACTGGAATGACATATGAATTGTTCGCCTGCACAAGAGTTCCGGTTGTTAGTATGTTCTTAGTGTCAGTGTGTTTGATTCGGAGTGACTCTTGAAAAACCAAGTATTTGTAAGCTTCATGGGGTTCCATGAGGGTAATATTTGATTCATTGTCATTTTCCAAATCTTGCATATGACCCTAAATGATATTCACTCTCCTGCACTTATCCAAACCGAATTTCATCTTGATGTAGTCAGTGAGTTTCTCCGTCACGCTAATTAGTTGCCGCATATGATTCTCAGTGTCTACATAGAGCTTCAGATCATCCATATACGGAAGATGCGAGACACGAAGAAGGATTGAATTCTCTTTTTTAAGAGCGATTCCATAATTAGATGCATTTAGTAGAGTAGACAGAGGATTCAAGGCTAAGCAGAACAATCAAGGGCTTAAAGAGTCACCCTGGAAAATCCCTCGGCGGATATATTTGTATTTGTCTGGACGGAATGTTTTCCATTAGAGAGATAGTTTTGTATTCCATCGGCTAATCGCCATTTTCAGGAAGTTTTGGACAAACGGGTGGGCCTTGAATACATCCAAACATTGAAGGAGCCAAGAATCGCGTCTCACCGCCTCACTATAGGTTCACGGTCAATGGCACGTAACTCTCCCCTCCACGGACTCAACAACACCCCCAAATAATAAATACTGCAACTTCGCCCCCCACGAGGAGAGAATAACTCGGAGGACAGACTATCTCAGACTTCTCGCAGAACTAACACGAGCAGACGCAAAATGCAACTCATTTCAAACTTAGACATCAGCCTACAACTGTGCTCCACTGAGACGTAAACGGCTATTGTTGACTAATCTGTCAACATCAACGGACGAGTGTATCAATACTCGCTCCACTAAGCAAACAGCCCGCGAACGAGTCGGCTGTTCCTGCTTCGCCTACCAAGGCTTCGTCAATCAACCAGCGCGGCCAACAGGCCTCTAGAATTCAATTCAGACCACTCGCGTGCATCAGCCATCACCTGGCCAAATTTACGGCTAACTCCGCAACTAGCTCCAGTCAACTGAGTCCGCGCCTAGCTGGAATGGGCGCGGACTCAATTCGCACCACCGAATTGCCTGGAGTCAACCTCAGCTCAGACGACATAGATAGATAGAAATTTATTCTACAATTGGGCAAATGATGCCCGGTGGCAGAATACAAAATTACAATTACAAATAAAATAATATATAAAAAATAAATATAAACAAACAAATTGACTCTCATTTCCTATATATGCAGATGGCATTTACATTCCTATACTAAACATTAAAATGCATACACACTACCATATAAATGAATAAACTTACATATTACACAAATATACATACAAACATATACGCGTATATACATAGAGAGACGAAGGAACCCTCACCTACACACCAATCAGAACTTATTCAGTCATATTCAGAAGAAATGAAATCACTTCACTTCACTTCACTGCACTGCATATAACTTTATCGAAATATTAGTTGTTCAATACTTTTTCTGTAGACTACGCATAATCGCACCTTTCACTTCACTTCACTTCACTACGAACTTCCACTTCACTACCACTTCACTACCTTCACATCCACACATTCAGCCGAGGGATTTGGGTTGGTGTAGAACAAACTGTAATTAAAGTGAACTTCAAGAAAGAAGAGCGTTCATAAACTTTCATTGGTTATCCGGCATATTACTCACTAAAAAAGCAATTTGTATATATGCAAATATTAAACCACAATTCATTATTATTGCAAATGGACTGTCATTCACCTCAAAGGCAAGCAATCCCCTGAAAACCGTTCTGATCCCGTATGTAGTCGCACTCGCAGCACGGCCCCTTATAAGGGTTGTATCTACAATTATTATTATTATTATTATTATTATTATTATTATTATTATTATTATTATTATTATTATTATTATTATTATTATTATTATTATTATTATTATTATCTCAATTCCCTCGTCTAGCTAGGTGCTATATAGCCGACACCTGAACGAAGGTTCCTGCTTCGCTTGCAAACTCGGGCAGTTAGGTTTCGACGGTGAAGTCAGAAGAAGTTATATCAATAAAAACTTCCTCACGATGCGGGCAGTACTTAGGAGAACAGCCTTTTGCATTGTTTGAATGTGCCAGTTCTTAAGGTAATGCCTTATAGACGATAAAGTTAGTTCTTCAGAGAGCAGTCCATTTGCAGAGATGTCCACATGGAACTACCTCAACAGATACTAACCGCCACATATCGCTCTGTTCAATAGCCAAGGCGTGATATTTTCGCTTCTTCTCGGCAATGGAGGCAGCTATATTTCGGTCTAAAGGGATAGCTATGTCGACTATAATCCCTTTCCGTGAAAACTTGTCGACCCATTATATATGTACATATCAAGTCTGTTGGCTTCAACCCTGCGATCAGTGGTGACTGCAACAGTCCACAGGAGCTTCCACTGTTTCACCTCCAGTACTGAATCCGGCTTCAACTTGTAGTATGGGACCTCATTCTCCACCATCTCTGACTTTGCCACCAGGTCCTGATGGACAACCGCAGCAACGTCGTTATGCCGACTCAGGTATTCTGTTTGTGCCACTGCAGAACACCCACCCATTATGGGTTGGAGAGTTTCACCGGGTTGATTGCAAAGGCGGCAGCGGTCTTCTACACTCCTATCCCCAATCACATGCCTTGGCAATTGCGAGTGGAGGTTACTTCTTCCTCAATAGAAATGAAGAAGCCTCAGCATAGAGGCCAGATTTTGTTAGTCAGGAGACTGATGATCCCATGTTCTCAGCGTTCCTTTTGAGCTGAACAGGAAACCTGGAATGTAAACGTTTCTGGGTCCACTCACTCAGCCTATCTTCTTTGGTGATACACGTTCTCTCAGAGTCAGCTTGATTCAGGTTCAATGGGGTAAAATCCTTGTCCGTGGCACAAATTGCTTCATGCACAACAGGCGTTTCCTGAAGGAAGTATTTGGGAAATTTGTTGATTTGCTTCGCCCACAAGGACTCAAAATCCAGGAGACCTCTACCTCCTTCATTCCGAGGTAAGTATAGTCTTGACACTGAACTGTTGGGATGATGCATACGGTACTTGGTAAGAGTGGTCCTAACTTTCCGATTATGCTCCTGCAGTGCAGTTGTTGTCCAATGAAGAACACCACATGTATAGACAGCCACAGGTACTGCCCAAGTATTGATGGCTGTTCTGAGGTTCTTGCCATTTAAAAGAGTTTTTCAAAATTTTGCGACTCTTTGCAAGACTTTATTTTGAATATCACTCCTCATCTTTCTTTCACTTGTGCACAAAAGTTGATGCATGCCTAAATATTTATAAGTATCCTTTGGTCAAGTTCTTGGATATTTGTGCCTCATAACAGGGTGATTTTGTCAGGATCAAGGATTATTCCCCTTTTCACGTGCACTGCTGCGCATTTATCAATGCCAAAGTCCATACTAATAGAGTCGCTGAAGGCCTTTGCAAGTTCAAGTAATGAGAAAATCTGGTTCTTATCTCTGGCGTATAACTTGAAATCGTCCATGTAGAACTGATTATTAATTAGGATATGGGGATTTTTGGTGATTTCATATCCCATTCCCGAATCTCTTAACATTCTGCTGAGAGGGTTTAAAGCTAGGGACCATAAGGGACTAAAACTATCTCTCTGAAAAATTCCTCGTTTGATCCTCAGTTCCTTGGTGGTATAGCTGCCTCCAGAAAATGAGACATATCTTTGTACGCCAAATTGCTATGCAGTGTTGAATTAGGTTCATATACTGGGCATTTACTTTGTAGATGCGAAGGGCAAAGAAAAGCTATCGACTCGAAGGCCTTGGCATAGTCGATCCATCCCACAAAAATGTTGCGGTGTCTCTTTTTGGTTTGATTGACTACAACACTGTCTTCTATCAATAATTCTTTGCAAACTTGAACACACTTTCTGCAACCATCTTGCTCTAGTGCCAGAAGATTGTTGGTCTTCAGATGGGTATTTAGCATTCTAGCTACCACAGATGTAAAAAAACCTTATATACTCTGGCGAGACAAGTGATAGGTCGATAGTTACTCGGAGTCTTGGGATCGCTGGACTTGCTTATCATAAATGTAACTCCTTCAGTAAAAGACGCCGGAACGATAGTTGGATCGTTGAATGTGGCTTGAAACCACCTGGCCAGGACCGCATGAGTACACGGGAAATACTTCCACTAAAACTTTTGTATCCCATCAGTATCTGGTGCTTTCCAATTCTGCGTCTTCCTGATTTAATTGAAGATATCTCTCTGTGTAATATTCGGCGAGCACATTTGTGGTATATCACAACACTTTTCTTCCCCTTCTTTTATCCAGTAAGCTCCATCATCAAGGGTCTTGGGAATGCTCCATACATTACTCAAATATTCTTCCATCTCGGAGCTTTTAAGGACTGTTTCTGACAATTTTCTTTATCTTTGAGGTGCCTGAAAAATTTCTTCTAGTTGCATGAATACGTAGCATTCTGTTGGATTCGTTTCATTGCTATATGATATCTTCTTATACGACTTTCATAGGCTGTGACGCGCTGTTTCAGATACTCAACTTTGTCTCGAATCCTCTCCTCGAAATTCGACTGGGTTCTTCGAATTCTCATCTTGGTCCAATCACCTTCACTGCGCCTTCTCATGAGTTGAAACGAAGGCTGTCAGAGTGCCTATCTCTCACCGGAAGCTTTCTATCTTGCATTCAATACATCTCAATCAAGGGGGTTTGGTGGGATTTTTGGACTGTACTGGGTCTTTCGATATTTTCAATTGATCCTTTGCAGGTTTAACAAGTCCCTGTACAACAGCAAGGACTGCGCAATACACATAGCTTACCACTTCCTCAAGCGATGTCGATTGTTCTACATCAACCTTCAGAAAACTATTGACAGCTCCCATTGCCGCATTTGTACGCCGACCATATCCCACTCGCGGGTTCCGTGGTCGGGAGGATAATGGAATATCAAGATAGTATGTCTGCATGGCTTCGTAATGCACAGCCCAAGAGAATTGCACAGACACTAGGAGGCATGATTCATCAGACATCGTCTCTACAGACTCCTGATTAGCTTGTGGATCTTCATTATTTCTTCCTTCAGCAGTCACATTCCTATCCTCAACACATAAGGATGCTCTTACATTCTCCCTAATGGTATTTATTTCTGCATTTGTGAGAAAGTTCCTTACAATGATGGTGCGCTGCTGGTCGCACACTCTCTGCTCGGAGACCGGTATGTCCGGATGCAGCTTTAACCATTCTTCGTGAAATCACGTCCTGTATCCCTCCATGTCCGCTTCAAGCCTGGTAGCCAAAAAGTACGCATGCATAATGGAGATATTTAATTCCTTAGTCCATTTCATGCGCTGGCGTTTGTTCTGTCGTCGGGCGGGGTGAGCTGTAGTCTCACCCAAGCTGCGACCGCCAGTAATTGTTTGTATTGTGTTCGCCATAAGTGGTGCAGCGCCACACCTTCTCGGATGGTGTGAAGAGGCTCCACTGCTCTCCAATGGGACAGGTGCAGCGCCACACCTTCTCGGATGACATGAAGAGGCTCCACTGGCACATTTCTCACTGCGAGCCCGGTGCCAGAACTCGCAGCGCCGCCTTGCAAGTGCGGGTCGCATGCGCCACGAATCCTTTTACTTCTTCTCATAACTGTTTCTTCACCGGCGGACCGGGTAAGACTCGAGAGTGGAAGCACCTCTCGCCTCTGAGCCAGAGTCCCATCTGCGCACCATCACCTAACCCCTAAAGGCTTAGCTCAGGCACTTACAGCCCGCAAAAACACAGGGGTGGCTATTTCGGATGCTGCCCCATCTTCCAGTTGCCAGTTGGTTCGCCGATCCCTTTCCCGCAAGTCAGGGGCACAGGTCACCTTCCAGCTTCCAGAAGACAGGCAAGCATCCGATTTGGCGGGTTGCCATTGCCCTAACACTCAGTAGTCCCATTGCCCGTCCCTCACTTACCGTAGCTATTCTATTAGTCCACGTAGGGCTGGTCTTCGGAAAGGAATATCTTTTGATCCAAAGAAAAGGGTGAAATGGATATGAAATATTTTGGGAATAGAATCAAGAAAACAGCTCAGGTATCATTTTGGCAAAGGATGAGATAGAACAGCGGAAAAAGGAATGGAGAATGAAATAAGGATCAATTTTAGATGGTGGGACAGCGGACAGCTGTTCCTGTTAGTCGCCTTATACAACAGGGGGAGATCCCGTGGCGCTATTCCACACAAAAAAGGATATCACACAAGTTGTTGTTATTATTGTTATTGTTATTATACACGATTAACGTAACTTTTAGGATCAGCTTTTCAGCTGTATCCCTCGGTACGTCAAGGTTGTTACGCCTTGTGTGAATTATGAAGTATGATGATTAGGGTTGAAGGGACAATCATAAATACGATCATGTTTACGCAGAATTCGAACCTGCAGCCTCCTCGGCGCAGACGACGGCTGCCGCAACCGTCTGCGCCACCGAGCCGGCACATTATTGTTGTTATTGTTATTGTTATTATTATTATTATTATTATTATTATTATTATTGGCGAATTCTCCCCAGAAATGGACGACGTTAAGCAAGTAACTCGATCAATTTTTCTTTGAGTTCTTCTTGTTGATCCAAAAGGCTTTCATTCTTTCCGAGAAGGCTCGTTTACGTTGTTCTGACTATTTTGGTCGGTACTGTTTTTGTATAGGTTGCTCTGACATAACTTCCCATTTGTCTACTTTGTGTCTGAAGGTGTCTCTTTCAAAAATGTCTGCTGGTCTTATGTTTGCGTTTTTGAGGTCCTTTCGAATTTCATCTAGCCAAGGTGTGGAATTTTTAAGTGATGTTATATAATTTAGTATCCTTTTTGTCAGTCAATTTTCCGGTAGTCTGTTGATATGACCAAAGAATTTCATTCGCCTTTTCCTAATATCAATGTTTGAAAACTGTTCTGTTGTTTTAATTGTTTGCAACTTGTAACCGTCTTGGGTATGTCTTGCTCCTAGAATTTTCCTAATGATCTTTCTCTCTTCTTTTTTGATTTGTTCAAGTTCGTGTTTTCTGTTAAGGTTCAGTGTTTCATTTGCGTACTTGTTTCACTTGTTATTGTTATTATTAATATTATTATTATTATTATCATCATCATTTTCATCAATATGTCGGTTAGTAGTATAATCATCGGTTTATTAGAAACATACAATATACTACGCGTAAATTTCACATGTGGATATAATTAACACTAAATATAGTTATATGTAATAAGTTATAATTTTCTTAATACTTCATTACTAATTAATCGCAATTATGGTTTCTATTATTGATAAACAATCGTTCCTTTGTTGGCGCACGCAGTGCGCCGCGCGAGTAGAGAAAGGTTAAAGTGGCACTTTATTCCAGAGTGATTAAAGTAACCGCAAAATGTAAACATGGTCGCAACAATCAACGATCAATTAACACATCGTCTACTTTTATAAATTTGTAGAATTCATCACATCTTTTTTTGTTGTGAACAGTACTGTGTCATCAGCGAAACATGCTATTTCTGTTCTTTCCATCTCAGGGTAGTCTGCAACGTAAATGTTAAAGAGAGTTGGAGAGAGCGGTGACCCTTGCGGTACTCCTGCTTGAGTGATTTTTTTGATCTGATAAGGTATTATTCACTTTCACCGCGAAGGAACGATTTTGTAGGAAACATTTAATTACTTCATATAGATAATGGGGTATTATTAAATTTCTCATTTTATGTAGTAGCTCTGCACGCCAAATTTTTTCTAAGCCCTTTTCTACATCAACGAAAATAGCTAACGCGTGTTTATGGTCGTGAAATGCGTTTGCTACATTTTCAGTTAGTCTTAGCAGCTGCTGAGTGGTAATGTTCGCGAAGTCCGAATTGTTGTTTTGGAATTATATTGTTTTCTTTTAGGATACTATTTAACCTTTGATGAATTAATGTTTCAAACACTTTTCCCATATTAGGTAGTAAACTTATCGGTCTGTAATTTGAGGGCAAACTGCGGTCCTTACCAGGTTTGCTTATTGGTATTATTTATGTCTTGTTTCCATGTATCCGGAAATTAATTCTTAGATATGCATTATATATCGCTGTAAGTTCTGCTGCTGTGGTCCGTGGAAGCTCCATCATAATCTGGGAAGTTATTTGATCATTGCCTGCTGATTTTTATTTTTTGAGGAAGTGTTGCGAATGGAAGAGATAGAAACTTTTCAATTTGCCAATTTTAATTCATAATTTCCGGTTTATTTGGGGTAAACATAATTTCGAAATTAGTGGCTAAAGCCTACGCTTTTTGTTAGTCTGTTAGAGCTGTTAGATTATTTGTTGTTTTTAAGGGAGGTAGTTAAATACTTTCTTTAGTTCATTTTTTGATTGTCCTCCATAGATGTCTAGATCCTTTCGGTATTTGAGCAATGAATTTTTGGAATCCATTAAATCTATGTTCGTCTATATTTGTTTTTATTTATCTTCGAGTTTGATTTAGTTTGCGTTTTATTTATGGGTCTCACGTTTCTTGCAATTTCCGTCTTAGTATTCGTTTTTCTAAATTAAATTGAGTATGAATACGGAGATTTTAGCCTCTTTCCTATTGTTAGTTTTCGGCTTGTTGGCCAATATTGTTGCTATTGTTGCACGGATTCACCTTATTGCTTTCGTGAGCTTATTTATTTCTTTATTAATACTTGCAATTGTTTTTAGTTGATCGGGATAAGTATACAAAATGTTCAATGTAAATCTAATTTTTTACCAGTTTATTTTACCGTTTACAATTTTAGATGGTGAATCCGTGTTTGTAATTTGGGGTTTTAAGCTTATTATTACAGGACAATGGTCTGAATCAATATCTTTTGTAACATATAGATATAATGGGATATGAATGTTTTTAGATATTGTAAAAACGTCAATTCTAACTATTTTCTTTATGTTGCATTAAAAAGCATACACTTCTCACTTAAAGTCGTGGTAACAAAGTAAATCCTATGCATTTTAGGATCCCCTGAGTTCCCTAGACTTCCCCACGGGACGAAGAAGTTCCATTTCTGTATTTGCTACCAGCAAGGCTAAATTGCTCCAAAGTAATTTCCAAATTGTGTGTAGAGCTTAATAGAGCCTCTGAGACCAATTAACGAGATAGTACATCGCCTCGAGACGTGATCCCCAACATCTTGAGGGCACTGACTGTGGATCTTGGCATAGCCCTAGAGGTTCCAATCACCACTGGCAGGATTTTGACGTTGGACAGTCCATATTGGGCTGCCCGGGGATTGGGATTTTACCACCTTTTCCTCCCCTGCTTTTAGACCGCTAGATCCATATCCTCGTGGTGGACAGTCACGTCTACCACATGGACTCCTTTCCGGCTTTTTATTACCAGGTCAGGTTTGAGTCTAAACCCTTCGACTACGGAGAAAGTGGTTTCTGTGATCACCACAGTGTCCAAATTTTGGAGCATCTTCCCCTCTATGAAGTTCTTGATCTCGTCATGATGCTTTATTCTTGTCGGCTGAGTAAAAATGCATTGACCCAGGCTGTGATTCTACCGCTGTATTTGCACTTCCTGCAATATACACTATCTCTGGGCCTTCCTGTACTAAGAGTAGATTTGGCGGCGGTGGCATTTGGTCTCAATTAGAGTGCCGTGATAAAAGGACCAGGTTTAAGAAGATTATAGTCTTTTAAAAAGGCATTTTCATTCGAATCATTTATATGCGTCTTAAGGGGGGAAGGACACGAAGAAATCCGATTTTTTCCACAATTTGCGCCATTTTATACTCTTTTTTTTCTGAACATGCTGATATATAGTTCATACATGTTTTACTACGTTTTAGTCCCTAAAAATATTTAATAAAACTGTGCAGTAGTCAGGGCATTTAGAGAGAGGGCGTAACCCTTTCAGGAATGTATAATGGGATACAATTCTCTTTTAGATGTTTGCAAAGTTCGAGATACTGTTTCCAATTCATGGCTGCACTGTTACTTCACGTCTAGGGTTTCCTTTGTTTATTCTAAATAAACTACCTATTGTTCTGAATAAGAATAGAAGTAATGGCATTATTGTAGTTGTATTGTTGTAAGTAGTTGTACAGAAGTACAGTTGGCTTCGGTTATATTGAAGTTCTGGGGACTAACATTTTTGGTTCACTATATCCGAGGTTCACTACAACCGATGATGTCAAAATTAAATAGAATTTCTCCATAACTATTTATTTTATTGATATAGAGATAGAGGAAAATATATTAACAGCACGAACTGACAATTAATATCTCTATTTGTCCTTAAAAAATCAATTAATTTCATTTGTTTGCTTCATTTCATTTGTAATTTTTCATTAGTAATTTCTCCAGAGTTCATGCTCTCTCCATACTTGATTCTGCATTATCCTCTTGGCCTAAATATCGTGACACTCTAGTGCATCTTGCACTGTTGCAACACCGTCCGATGGCCCTTTTACTCTTCTAATAACATAGGAGATGCTTTCGATAGCGACATGGCGCAAGTAGGTAATGAAACTAATCGCTTTACCGCGCGCATGATAATATTTCGGTTTCACTCTTAGGAAAGCGAAAAACTGAGAAATGTCAAAAAAGTGTACTTTGGACGGCGATAGATGGCAGCTGGCAAAAGTATGTGAAGAAGATATAAAAAGTATATGACAGAAAATCTAGGCCAGACCAAAGAAGTTTAAAAATTAACTAGTACGAGAAAATCTGTGCCATTGTAGCATCACTAGTTGGTATGTGTGTACCTAAAAATGATAACATTTACATGGGCAAGGTAGGGATGTCCTCCCCTTAAGCGCTCTTTCTTGGGATCCCAGCTTCTTGCAGGCGGCTACCTCGTCATCGGTGCATTTCTTCTTATATGTTGTTGAGTAGAGGGCCAGGTGAGACTCAATGCGTGCGCGGTCTATAATGTCCGTTGGCAGACGCTCGGATAGGAGCTCAGCCATCATCATATAGAATCTGCAGATTTTCTCATCGTAAGCGTAAGTTCAGCGCTACCCTAGGAACGTGTTGGCAAAGCCGCGGCAATCTCAGTCCTCCCTCTCTCTTGACCAGATAAAAAATGTCATCTGCAGTGGTCATATGCAGATGTAGGAACTGTTTGACTGCCACTCCGATTTGACCGTCCGCTTCCCGGAGTATCGACGTACATGGGATCGATAAAACATGTTGGTAGAGGTAATGTGGAATTATGGTGGTATGAAATAATGCCAAACTCTGAGTGAACTTTAAATGCGCCTTCTGAAGCCTCGCAACTGATGGTATCAAATTGGATATGGATGCTTCAGAAGAGACGCCGATCCAAATAGAGTAGTTCACTCCGAGGTATCCTAGGGTGTGATCAGTTATTGCCTGAGGATCTCTCTCCCAACCTTTCCAGAGAGGGATTCTCAATGAACCAAGATCATTCACAGGTTTTAATTTGAAATGATGAACATTTAGCGACGAACGATATCATTCCGAAGCTCCAAGATATTCCACCACAAAAAGAAGGAAGTAATATCCACAGTTTCGTTACCTGGGCTCGACAATACATTTTTTATAAAAAAATAGCCGATTAGATTACTTTCTGTTTACCACTTACGTAGGTTTTCAAAAGTTTTAATTTGAAATGATCAACATTTAGCGACGAACGATGTCACTCCGAAGTTCCAAGATATTCCACCACAAAAAGAAGGAAGTAATATCCACAGTTTCGTTACCTGGGCTCGACAATACATTTTTTTATAAAAAAATAGCCGATTAGATTACTTTCTGTTTACCACTTACGTAGGTTTTCAAAAGTTTTAATTTGAAATGATGAACATTTAGCGACGAACGATGTCACTCCGAGGCTTCAAGATATTCCACCACAAAAAGAAGGAAGTAATAGTGAGAAAGTAAAAAATCATATTTTCGAAACAATTTGAAATAACACGCGGAAACAAAAAATAAGTTGCTTCCATCTTTATTTAAGGTGCGTAAATTTCATATTAATAGATTCATTGTTTTTTTAGTGAAATCCGTTCGTATAGACAGCCAACTGTTTTTATGTGATATTCGTTTTAGTAATCAAATAAGCAAATTGAATAAGTATTTAAAAGCTGAAAATTCGAAAATCACAGACGCATCAATTTCATTTATCTGTATTATGATGCAAATGCGTAAGCCTTATGTTCGTACATGGAATGTATGAATGAACAGATTGTCCTTTCCTTTCCGACGCTGCTGTAGCTCTCACAATCGCCCGACACCTGACTCTTCGACCTCATTGCATTTCTTTTGGTGCCTGCTTTCCTTTGGCGTTTTCTAAAATTCCGAACAATTTTAATTTCATATTAGTTGGTATTATGAATTATGTTAAGATTCTCAACATTGTACACATTTTCTCCATTATTCTGAAGGTTATTTTGATTGTTTTACTGCAGGTTCTGGAAGGTCTCCCCACGGTGACATCAGAATCAACGTTCTTTCCCAACGCGTTCCCGCGCCACATTCATGCCAATTTCCGGGCAATGCTAATTCGTTACCACCACGCGCGTGCGCCTACACGCTCGCGCTGACGTCACAGGTAAACCGCCTTATGCAACGCGTACAGATACTATCATCCGTTGTCGGCGCAACAGTTGCTTGCGCGTTATTAACTTGGTAAGGGGAGGCGATTCACAGTGGTTGCATAGTGGGGGTAAATAACTAAGCATCATAAAGGGAAAATATTTATTTTAACATAAGAATGATATTTAATGCATTCATAATCATTTGTATTGTATAAGACTAAATATGCCTGTAAGAAATATTGTACTTCAGCTTCTGGGTCAATAACATCTTGTCGATCACGTTTTAGTGCAGTTTTCCGTGACCCATTGACCAAATGCTGATATGGCCCCTTGTTTTGCTTCTGAACATGTAAGTTGCTTCACAATTTGCACACTTTTCTTGAGCCCTGTGTGGCGTTATTGGGAAACTTAGTTATTCAAATTCGTTTTCCATGTTCTCACGGTAGTAAGTCGATTCTTTGACGTAGAGGACCATAAGGCATAAAAGTCAAAATTTGTAGCTCATTGACTGTTGCAAGAAGACTTTATTGCAGGAGCGAAGATTTATGATTATCAAATCTTGTCAAAAAATACTAGTTTCTACCTATTCAACTTATACGAAAGAATTGGGTAAGAAATCCATAGCTCAAGAAGAACTGCACAGATTGCATATCTCATACGTCACCAATTATTAAGGGGGAGATACAGCTTGCAGCAGTTACATTTTTATTCTTTTTACACTCTTTTCTCCATTAAACTTGTACTCCACAACAGTGAAAATGAACTGACATACAGAAATATGTCTTCTGCAAGGAAGAATTTGCTTTTAACTTTTTTTTTTTGAAAAATCAAAATTTAACCAGTTTTTCATGCACCGACTTAGTGTTTTCCTGATAACTGAAATAATGTTGAAGATTTTTACAAATTTCTTCTTTTAATTTGTTGGCAATACTCACAGACACAAAACCACGCTATTTCGTTTAGATCTCTGAATAAATAATATTTTGAATTTGAATTCAAAATTAATATATTGATAATTAATGGTTTTTTCAGTTTTATAATTTTTTATCACAAAAGCTATTGATCTAAAGTGTATGGTTTAGCATGGTTTTGTAGATAATACTTGATTAAATGCATCCTAAAAATTTCATAGCTTTAAAATTATTATTTTTTGAGTTATAAGGGAAACGGATCTTTAAAATGGTAATTCTGGAAAACAAGGGACGAAGTTGGTTTCATGAGTTTTGCTTACCTTACTACCCTAATAGATGCATGATGCAGCGATATATCTTTTAAATCATAACTCGAAAACTATTGCAGATATCGAAATATTTTTTCACCAAAATAGTCCTGAACAATTAATGCATAGGAAAAAAACTGTTTTGAAAAATTGAATTTTTTAAGATTTTAATGTGTATCTTCCCCCTTAACTGTCTTTGACGTTAAACAAACAAATAAGTTCAAAATTCATCTGGTGAAAACAGCATTTCCAAGTTATACGGGACGTGTTACAGGACAACTATTTATATTCTCAAAGCAATGACCTGAGACATATTTTCGCCTTTTCGCCATGTAAAAAGTTCATTTAGATGCTATTTGGTAGACGTAACTCTAAAATGTTTTTTTGGAGTTTTGCACCTATGATTTTCAACAGGTTGCACGACACATGCATTATGGCGCCAGATAATGAAACGTGTCCACTCCCATGTATCCCCGAGTCTTCATCACTGTAGGGTTGATTTCTCTTTTCTATTATGTCTGGTTTCATAACAGGTACACATCAAATAGAATTGAAAACTAATACGTCATGACGCATTTCTCACCTTCCGTTGCTGGTCCTCGCGGAGACGTTCCATCCACAGAGTGCTTTCAAGAAGTAATGGCACAGGTTACAGTATCAATTTTTGCTAACTAGTGTTTATTCCAGGGGTTGAAAAGGGGACAACATGTAACTAAATCATCAGACTTGGGTTAATATTTACGTAATAGGCAATTATTGGCGGGCATTGATTTTGCCCAGAAGAGTTATTGAATTGAAAAATTGGCTTGAATGAATAAAAAGTGGTAATAAACTAAAAAGCCAATCTAGAATTAGACTACTTATGTAACGTTCCTTTTATTATAGACAATCAAAATTCATTTAAACAGTTCTCAAATATATCTCAAGCAATTTTTTTTATATTAATCATGGAATTTATTGTAATAAACGTAGCGACGTTTCGGAGTCAGAAATTCGAAATGATATTAATAAAATTAAAAAGTTAAATTAACTTACCTAAATTTAAATCTA
This sequence comes from Teleogryllus occipitalis, assembly GCA_011170035.1. Taxonomy (NCBI): domain Eukaryota; kingdom Metazoa; phylum Arthropoda; class Insecta; order Orthoptera; family Gryllidae; genus Teleogryllus; species Teleogryllus occipitalis. Next base: position 23,190 of record BLKR01004477.1, on the reverse strand, counting down.
TTATTTTCACGCCTATTATGTGCTTACATCATTCAGAGAAACTATTGAAATGATGCAACGAAAAGCGGGAATTTTTCATCAGAAAAAACTTGTAATCTGACGCTCTGATATCGAAAATGTGAATAAATATTGTTGCAATATATACGTAGTTTTTGATTGATTAGTGATTCTGGACACGTCAATTGCAAAGGGCTTTAGTCCCGTGAGTGTAGTGAATGTTTTTTATCGCAAGAGGTGGACTTTCCCCGCTAAGTCCCGAGATCCGGCACCTACCTACCCGTCGGCTTCGCGGGTTTCCCCAACCGGGGCGAGCTCTAAGCTTTGGTAGCCCAGCATTGGTGGTAGTGTAGTGCATGTCAGTTTAAGTGTGTGTAAGCAAGGGCTGAATATAGCACAAGGAAGACCAAGGAAAGATCGCGCGCTCTCCGTGGCCGGTTTGTTAGGGAATTGCTCCGGCATTCGCCTGGTATTGATCGGAGAAACCACGGAAAACTGCAAATAAGAGCAGCCGACTGCTACAATTCGCCTCCAGACAATGGATACATTCGACCCAGCTATCTAGCTAACGCTGAAAATCCAGCCACCGTCGGGAATCGAAGATCTCCAAGATCCTTCCGGTCAGAGGCACTGCTGTGACATCAGTTGATTCCCTGAGCCACCTAAACCGGGCAGTATACATAGATTACTTATAACACTCTGTGTAGTCAGAATTAGCGTTCTATGGGTACATAATACTAAACTAGGAGTACTTAATAGCTCATACTTTCTTGCATTATTTCAAACTTTTGTGATTTCCGAAAATTCAGAGACTTCAGCGAAACTTATATCTGCGCTGTTTTTAAGCGTCCTTTGCTCTATGCGTGAAAATCTGTTTTTAAAAATTGGAGGAATTTTGAGAAAACGTTTCTTTTTATAAATTACATTAACTCCAAGCAGATATTATCCGAAAACAATTTGTTTTTCCAAAAAAATGTGCACGACCTTCTATAAAAATGTTATTTTTAGAGCGGATGTCGTATGAGACAAAACTCTCTATTACCAATACTGAACTACTTTTCAATTTTCTAAAATACATAGATTGCCGAAAATGGGACCAGCACAATTTTTTATCGTCCTTTCCGAGGAGAAAATTTAAGGAAAACATTCGGAGCGGTTTTTGGGGAAATCATACTTTAAAAATGGTCTATATTTCATGAAAAATTACGCGAAAACAGTTCATTTATTTTTTATTTATTTATTTATTTACGTCAAAAAAAACAGTTAAAAACTGCGTATGACGGGCTATGGGGAAAAGTGAATTGTGTGCACATTTTCAAAATTCTGTGATCCCTACACTAAATCATATACTACTTAAGTTTTGAATTTTGAAAGGGAGAAAAAAAAAAAAAAAACTCCCATGTAATAAAATTGATTTTCAAGGATAAATAAGCAATAAATTTTGAATTTTGAAAGGGAGAAAAAAAAACTCCCATGTAATAAAATCGATTTTCAAGGATAAATAAGCAATAAATTTTGAATTTTGAAAGGGAGAAAAAAAACAAAAAAACTCCCATGTAATAAAATCTATTTTCAAGGATAAATAAGCAATAAATTTTGGCTCTTATTACTTCCTGCCGCGACAACGTGGAAACGATAATTTGAATAATTGTATTTCCCACTGAATTCTAGAAGACGTGCACAGAAAATGAAGTTACATTTATGTCCAGAAGCAAAACAAGGGGCCATCTCAGCATTTGCTCAATGGATCAGGGAAACTGGACGAAAAACCTGATCGAGATGGGGGTCATTGACCCGGAAGCTGTGTTACAATAGTTGTTACAGGTTGTTTATACTCATTTATACAGTCCAAATGGTAATTAATGCATTATGTATCATTGTTAAAATTAATGTTACTTTTCTTGTGATGCTCAGTATAGTCTCTAATTGTATAGAAACAGTTATGCAGCAGAAACGATTTCACTTGGGATTTAAACTTTTCTATTGAATTTAATCGTTTAATGTCATCTGGCAAAGTGTTGTAAAATAATGTACATGTATTGTATGTGAATTTTTGTAATGAGCTGTTGATACTGTCACCTGATGAATATGATTTCTACGTCGAGTGTTATAGTAATAGACTTCGGCATTTTCTGAAAATATATTCCCGCCCTTAAGCAAGTCATTTTTTACAAAAACCACTGATTCGTAAATAAAAAGACACGGTAATGGTAGAATTCCTAGATTAATGAAGATAGGCTTACAAGAATCACGTAGTTTCATAGTTTCAAAAAAATGTACGTGACTTTATTTCAAGATCTGTCTGAACAGCAGATTTCATAAAGAATAAAGCTCTATCTTCAATACTGTAACTGTAGGAAGAAGCCGAAAAAATGTTTAACTTTAACAATTTTCGAATATTCAAAGATTTCAACATAAATGGGACATGCGCCACTCTTTTATAGTCATTTATGGCGTACGACATTAATGTTTTGGCAAATTTTGGAGTGACTTTCCAGAAAATTTTTAAAATGTTGAGGCTTCATGATGTTGTACCCTCAAAAATAAAAAGATACGTTACGTTTCAAACTCGCTGAGTTCGTTTAGACCAAACGGGGCATGCCAGTTTTGGAGAAAAATGGCTGAACGGATTAGGCGCTTTACCGATGGGCAGACAGACGGACAGACGAACGGACAGTCAAACGGACAAACAAATGGACAGACGACCGTACAGACGAACGGACAGACGGAGAGACGGACCGACAGCCCAATACCGTCAATCAATTTTTCGTTATCGAGGACGCACAAATCGTGAATTCTGACTACACTACAGTACCGGCAGCGAGTAAGCTACTCAGACAGTTCTCTCGCCATGTGCAGTAGTACGTTATGTGACCTGCTCTGAAGGAATCAGCTTAGGAGGATTTGTTTAATTCCCACAGCCAGCATTCGGCATTGCCGCACATCTGACTCGCATGAAGTCGCGGAGGCGATAAGTTCGTCTGTGGCGAAGGTAATGAACATGATATCAAGACGTGTCGTCGCCTGTATGTAAGTGTTAATGTTTTGAGATTTAATCTGTCTGTCATGTAGGTGGTGCCATGAGCATAGTAATGTGTGACAACAACGCATCGCACTGTCAGAGTCACTTATACGCTGCCAGTACTGTACGTGTGAGAGCAGGCATGTCCAACCGCGCCTGCCCGAGTTACCTGCTCGCTTGGGAATCCCAGTGCAGTTGCCATCACAGGTATTTCCTCCGATTCTCCTCTCGCCCCCGCCCCTCCCCCCGCGATCCCGCTGCCAGTTCCAGAAAGAGGTGTCCAGGAGGCCCCATTCACTTTCCTCCATTCCCGAAACGACCTCCAGCAGCACTGCGTTCATAATTCCAACCTCAAGACTTATCAAACCTAATCTCTAATATTACAACACAAGTAATAAATGCTATTATCCCCAAATGCAAACTATAATTCACCACGTCTTAGAAAACAACAATTATGGGAGGTAATTGCGGAGAATTAAAACTTATCAACTAGAATGCAAATGGCATTAAGCGCCAGGAAAATGAATTCATATATTTCTTAAAGAGTAATACAATTAAAATAGCATCTATACCGGAAACTCACCTTTCGCCGGGAGAAAGATTCAATATTCCTGGCTACAAAACGTATCGAAATGACAGGTTATCTCAAACCGCGTCAGGTGGTGTAGCAATTTTGATATCTAATTCTATTAAGCACGCGCAGGTTTCAACAATATTCTCGCCAAATTTAGAAACAGTCGGGATAAAAATATTTGTTAATAATAAAATAGTAATAATAGCCGCATACAAACCACCAAATAAAACTTTTCCATGCTCCGTATACAAAGACATTTTTAACAGCTATCCCCGACTAATAATGGTAGGAGACCTAAATAGTAAACATACAGTTTGGGGCTGCCGTACCACTACAGCCCAGGGCCAACGACTTTATAATTTGACTCAAAAAATAATATGTGCATATTAGCTCCCACTGCTGCGACTCATTTCCCATACAATTCAAATATAATTCCAGATATTTTAGATATAATATTAACCAAAAGGATAAACTTTTCTATATTCCAAAGTGTATTACACGACCTTCAATCAGATCACAACCCAGTACTAATAACCTTTTTTAAACCTATAGAAGAAATAACATCAAAAACGAATGCTACAACAAAAATAAACTGGCCCAAATTTTCATACCTAATGCAGGAAAATTATATCCCAGATCATACCCCAGAAATATTAAATCTATACCAGACCTTGAACCCGAAATCGCAAAATTTAATACAGCTATCAATGAATAATTAAAACAAGCCTCAACTGTAAAAAGCAGAAATAGTGCTTGCAAAAATAATCCCATTCCAATACGGCTATTAAATTTAATTAAATTAAAGCGAAATATGAGAAGATATTGGCAAGAAACACGTAGACATAATATCAGAGATAAATTGAACAAACTATCGCAAATAGTAAAACACCGGTTAGGCAAGCTTAAATATTCCAAATTTCAACAATCCTTAAAACAAATAGACACAAATTCAGCCCATCTCTGGTCAACAGTCAGACGTATCACGGGAGAAAAAACTGCAATACCCCCCTAAAAATCAATAATACAAAAGCCTACTCAAATGAAGAAAAAACTGAAATACTAGCAGATCACTTAGAGCAAGTTTTTCGACCCCATCCAATAGCAGTGCCAACCCACAATAAAATTATCGAAGATTTTGTAAAAGAGCCTCAAGTTTCAGTAACAATGAAAATTAAGTTCATCTCTCCATCAGAAGTCTCAAACGTTATTAGTAGATTAAAAACGAGAAAATCGCCAGGGTATGATGGAGTAAATAATAAAATTATTAAGGAATTAAATAAGCATACTATTGCCGCACTCACGGCAATATTTAATGCAATCTTACGTCTGAATCACATCCCAAATGCATGGAAAACCGCCATCATCCTACCATTTCGCAAACCAGGTGAAGATCCTAGATTGAGAGAAAATTACAGATCCATTAGTTTGCTACCTTCCATATCAAAAGTTTTTGAAAGATTGTTGCTCAGCAGACTTAATAAATACCTTTCAGAAACAAACGCAATCCCCGATGAACAAATAATTCGGCTTTAGACCCAACCATTCATGCACGCACCAATTACTGAGACTAACGGAAAATATTGCCGAGAGCTTTCATCAAAAGAAGCATACAGTAGCAATTTTCTTAGACAGGCATATGGCAGGATCTGGCCCGCAGGACTAATGTATAAATTATGTAGTCTGGGAGTCCCTGATTACATCCAAAAAATAATCAATAAGCTTTCTTTCAAGCAGAAATTTCATAGTAAAAATCAATGAAACATTATCAACCCCTCGGAACATATCAGCAGGCTTACCTCAGGGCTCAGTACTCTCTCCAACTTTATTTAACATTTACACCTCAGATATCCCACGTATGCCAGACACCAAATTAGCTCTTTTCGCTGATGTCACAGCCTTATTCACTGCTCACGAAGACATTCTCATAGCCCAAGATCGGATACAAAATAATCTTGAACTAATATCGTGGACAGATCAGTGGAGAATAAAAATCAATCCAGAAAAATGCCAAGCCAAAATATTCACACTCCGTAGACTAAAAACTCCTCCCAACTTAACAATCAACTATTCAATGGAATAATGGTCCAATTAAATATCTTGGTGTGCTTTTCGATAAAAGATTAACATGGAAACCCCACATCCATGCATTAGTAAATAAAGCACAAGGGAAAATATCAAAATTGTACCCACTAATTAATAGAAAATCCTCATTAAAAATTGAATGTCAGCTTACAATATTTAAATCAATCATTTTACCCACCTTAACATATACATGTCCTGTTTGGGGAAGCGCAGCACCCTCATCAATAGAGAAACCTCAGACGGTACAAAACAAATGTCTTAGGAAAATCATACAAGCACTGTGGTTTATACCCAATTCTCAGATCCATAGGGAACTACGTATTGATTTAATCAAAAATCACATCGCTTCAGTTTCAAACATTTTCTATACTACACTTAACATTTCTCACTTAACAAATAAATTCAACCTAGGACGAAATGCTGTCCAACCTTGCTGAATCCAATCCAAATTCCCAAAAGACAAATTTCGCCCCCCGTAAGTATATGAAAACAAGTCAAATAGATAGCCTAATATTAAATCAATTGGTTAGGAGTTTTAAATAAACTCCTAACCAAGTCCATCCAAAATCAAACACCTAACAATCGGAGCAGCGATGTAAAGCTCAAAAAGTCAAGGATGCCCATTCCTAATCATGATAATACTCATGTATTCAAGCCCTTGAAAGGCCTCACGGTCGAACAAGAAGTAAATAAATGAAAAAAAATGGTGTACGCGCGCATGCTGAAGCGGCGGAGGCGGGGCATATTAGTTTCATACGAAAATGTGGATGCCAATCTGTTTTATCGAAGAACCGAGATTTGAATTTCGACTATATTCTTAACTATTTATTACAATTTCATGTTTATTTTCTTTTTAAATTCTGCCTTGTACAAACATTGTTGCCAAAAGTAGGAATAAGTTTGAATGGCAGATTCTTTCCTTGTTTTCATTTTGTGTTGTTTTATTTAATAATCCAGCTATTTGGTGGATGGAGCAGTAATGCGAAATAAAATAGGAAGTCTCAATAGAGATTACTGCTGCGAGTTACAAGCAACTCGAAAGCACATTGGCTTCAACACGAAATGATCGTGCTTCGGGCAAGGCCGAGGGCCGGGCGAGGGACAATGCGCTCTGGGTCTTTGACTCCAAAGCCACACAAGCTATTGATACATCGAAAACGTTGATTAAGATTTCCGCTGAAGGTGAATTATCGGACAGGAAGCTCTTTCATCTACACTGTCATAAATTACATTAAATTTGATTTAGATTTAATGTACGGCTGTATATGAATTTTAATGTACTTTGTACATTAAAGGGATATTAATGTACACTTCGTCAACTGGGACGATTTTAAAGGAAAGCTACGACTCTATTTTGCCTCGACCGGGAATCAAACCCGGAACCACAGCATGGGAAGTTAGTACGTTGCCCATGAACCATCCGAGAGGCACATTAAATTTAATGTATAAATTAAAATCAATGTAGATTTAATGTACGCCTTTTAACTTTTCTACATTAAATTTAACGTATACGTACATTAAAGTTACAGTACGTGTACATTAAATTTAATTGACGTACAAGAAAATTACTTTCATGTTCTTTACATAACAATTAATGCAGAAATTTCTGAGAGAGTAGACGAGAGATGTGCATTTGACAACACCGAACCCCTTGTTTGTTAGCTGCCAGTACGAATATCCATCACCGGCTGGTAAAGTCGTATCGCTGACGAATCGCTATGAACATGGATCAGTTGTAGACTTAATTGTCATCCGAAGGAGATTAGTAGTCAGACAAATAATATTTTGTTAGATATGTCAAATATATTATAAACATAAATTAATTTTTTGATGTATTATGGGCACTATTTTTCTCAATTTTGAATTCGGAGTCAGAAACTCGCTGTAGTATTTGCAGGATCCAGGGTTAGATGTGCACACAGATGTTTCTTTAGTTGCTTTAATTTTTGCATCAACAAATACAATAAAAGTTAACGAAAAACTAATAAACAAATATGAAATGAGGTAGGACGGCGTTTTTGCCGTAAGGTGTCTCTGTTGATTACGTGGCGCCGACCGCGCAGGTCGACGACCGGCAGGGTCAGGTAACTATTGCCCGGTGCGGCGATAACTTGCCACCGGTTGGCAGCGAAGTGGCTGACTGCGGGACAGGTCACGAAGGTCTCGGCGGGGCCTACTGGGGAGTCAGTTATGCCACGGCCTGTGGCACGTCGCAAGCAGCATGGGTCGTGTCCAATCGAGCAGAGAGCGCTCCTTTCATTTTCCCCTCGCTAGTTACCCTAGCGAGGCGGGAATTTATTCAATGTAAGGGTGTACACATTTCACTCCAGCCTTTCGGCTTTTGGAGTTGCGGGAGGGCTATGACTTAAACAGACTAACTAAAAACTAACTTAATAACTAACTTAAAACTAGAACAAGCCACTTTGGGCGATGCGTTTTAATACAATGGTATTTTATTTAAATATTCATATTGAGTTCTTTAGATTGTTCTTATTGATCTTCCATTTTCTTTTTAGCATTCACTCACTCATTCATACTTTAAATTTATATGTACAAACACATTCACTCACTCATTCATGCCACACTACACTTCACTTCACTATCTACACTTTGTACACTGATTTTTCGCCACGGCGCCGACTTTACTCAGGCGTCCGTGGCGCCGCGACGTTTTCAGGGCCTGGCGGATCAGCTCCGCTACCGCGCTCGGGTTTTTAACCCCCGTCACCCGGTGAAGGGGAGGGGGAAGGGCTGCGCTCCTCCACTAGCGGAGCGTTATCCCAAGTCCGCTTCTGGTTGGCGGTTTACCACACCCGCAAGGACACGAGTTAAAATGTTTTATATGCGATTCGCGCCTTATTTGACTTTGGCCATCGTTTAGGGTTTTCCCCAGTGAGAGTCGGCCAGAAGTGCCAAAATCGTCAGCTCTCGGTTCCGGCGAGTACAGAACAGTTCCTACGGGATTGACGGTAACCAATACCAACAGTGGTCAAGAATAAAGAGAATAGCGCTCCTGGTAGTCCTGACTGTATGAATCCCATAACACCAACGTATTTGAAATATGTTACTCCACATATTTCAATACATATTCCGGATTTATCTCGTCGACCATGTACTTTACATTTGCCCCACAATTTGCTTTTTTTAGGGCTTTTACCCAGCCAACAGCCGGTTACCCTTGGGGTCAGCAGAACGCGAGGCCGTCCGCGACAACACATACAAAGTCAAGGGACAAACAACCATGCCCAAGGCGGGACTCGAACCCGCGACCCTTCGGACCAAAGCGCTGAGTCGGTACTCGCTCTTAGCCACCTCGACCATCCAGATCGGCACAATTTGCTTTTGCTATGGAATAAATAAATGCCCATAAGTATGGTTACGCATTATTACTTAGAAGAGTAGTTTCTCAAGTTCTATAAGTTTTAGTTCCCATTTAATTTTGGAAACCATAATTAATCTTGCCGAGATTGTGTGATGCCACATAATTTATCCAAATTAAACACATTAATAAAAATCTGCCAATTACATTCTCAAAACATTTCGGAAACCGTTCTGTCTCCTTCATCAGATGCTTGTATTTGTAATGTAAAATTTTGAAGTATGTGAAAATCCATATAGTATATGAATACAAAAATTCCTATAAATGAATTACTCTGTGGAAAGCACGCCTCGCAAATCAGAGTTGAACTATCACCCTCACAAAAATTAACTGGCAAAATTCTATTTTCTCAAACGCGCCGATAAGCTTGGACACCCAACGGCCTGGCGGGGCGCGTTGTCCAATCGCTACCATGTAGAATCGTCGTTGCCCGTGATTGGTGCAAAATCTCAAGAGGCGGAAAACACGCTGTCTCAGGGATAAGACATGGTTTGTTTGCGTATGAGGCGGAAATATTGTCATATTTCCCCGCGCAAAGGAGAGATTTTGCGTGCGAATACGCCATGACGAAATAGTATTTCTGAATGGGAGTTCTCCGAACAGAATTACTATCAATTGATCAGTAAATATTTAGTATTTTAGCAACTATTATACTAACTTTTAGCAATCAATTTGTAACTCCTGTCAAACTGCTATTTTTAAACGTTCATTTCTGGTAAAATTTGCGAGGCGTTCCCGACCGTTCTAACTTATACTCCGAATTGTTTCTAAAATTGTAAATTGTTGCAAAATTGTTAAATCATTTTTTTAGGCCCTGGGACATCAGTAGTCTCTTCCCCCTTTTGATTTGCAAAAGTTGGAAATAGTTTACAATTTGAAAATGTATCAAATTTGGTTATTGTCTCATCTGGATGGCGTTTAAACGCGATAAAAAAACTCCAGATTCCAATCGATGTTATCATATTTCGTTCTCAAGATATGTAATTGTTTATAAGAAATTAGCATCTTGAAATGGCCCCTTATTTTGAAACTCAATTAATTCGCTCTACACATGCATACTGAAAAAAAGACAGTTCTCCCATTTCGCGCCACATACGCTTAAGAAGTACTTAGCTTGTAAACAAATTCTGTGGCCAATTTAATTACGTTGAATTCGTCTGTTTTATGGCGAGTATGAACATAACGTGAACACAATGACGAAAAAATATTTCTGAGGGGGGATTTTCCTTCCACAATTACTGTCAATAGACCCGTACATATTTAGCATTTTAACAACAATTATACTAACATTTAGCAATCAATTTGTAACTCCTGTCAAACTGCTATTTTAAAATATTCATCTCAGGCACAATTTCCGGAACCCTCCCGGCCGTTTTAGCGCTTATTTCGAATTTGTTTATAAAATTGTAAATTGTAACAAAATTGTTATTTCGCAGTTTTCGGTTCTGGGACATCAGGGAACCTTTCCTCCTTCAGAAATGCAAAAATTGGAAATTGTTTATAATTTTTTAATTTTTTTATTGTCTTTTCTAAACTGGCTTGAAACAAGATTCAAATTTTCGGAATCCGTTTGGCGTTATCGCCTTTCGTTTCCGAGATATGTAATTGTTTAAAGCAAATTAACATCTCATTTCAACTTCTATTGTTTTGAGAGCCAATCCTTTCGCAGTTCCCACCCAAGACTCTTCTTCAAGCCGTTTTGCAAATGCATAGTTCACTCGTTTTCCACTCGATCCGGACACCACAATGCTATTTGAAACTACCTTCAGAGTGCAGGTCGGTTGTTTGAGGTCATTGCTTATCGAGCCAAAACTACGGAAACTTACGAATGTTCCCTAAATGCGTAAATGCCAAGAAGGTCATCTTATGGGAACGCACAAAATCCCCGAGCATATGAAAGAATGAGTAATTTCATCGACAAATCCACTACCTTATAATAGTCGTAATATCCACAATTTCTTTTATTTATTGTGTTCTTTAAATGCACCCCATCTCTCTGAAAAGCAAACACTAAAACTATCATTTAAATTAATAATAACCATTGTTAGTATGAATAAGATATTTAAAAATTGGTTGCGCCTTAGTAACGCGTCTATAAGCCCTTCGGGAGGCATTGAGTTCTTGATATAATCCTCCTCGAAATTCTTTTTTAATGAAGTCAGTCATTACTTTTATCCCGTCGTCCAGGAGCGCTATTCTGTACATGAAACCGACAGCCGTCGGAAACGGAATGCTACCGACAGCTGTCTCTTCCACCAACGGACTCTGCCGTTGAGTGCAGTTCTGTAATCCTTCCTTAGCGACATCTATCGGAGCAAGCGACGACCATCGCTTGCGTAAATTAAACGGGTTTGAGGAAGGACCCTGTGCGAGGCTAGTGGGATTTCAACCAATCAGCATGGAGAATTTTGGTGGCAACATCCCAATCATGGAAAGTGGAAACCGCGCAGTTCTCGTGGTTACTTGTGTTTTGCTAGCTCCACGTGTACACGTTATCGAAAAACTGAAGAGTGTAGGAGTAAGAAGTGTGTAGAGACGTGTGTAGGGCACTCTTGCCTTCACATGTGAACTACAGAACTACATTTTAACTCAATGGGTGCATGGAAGAACCTGATATGTTACATTTTTGACGTTTTGAGATACAGAGGTGTAAAGTTTCCGGGCTAGAATATTAATGTTTTTCAGATTTTGAATTACAATTTCTTTTTATTAGGTGGTAAAATATTACAGAATTATGTCTGCAAATCATCATTAGCATGTTTTTAGAAATATGGTGTACACAGCAATTTTTATAAATTTTGACACCAGCATTATACAGTGACTTGAGTGCAAGAATCTGATTTGTTACAATTCATTAAGATTAACCCTAATTTTCTTCATTATCTGGTTCTCTACTTCACTTTATTCTTCTAAATCTTAACTATAATGCCGATGCTCTTAAAATCTTAGCTATTTGCTCTCTATCTCTATCTCTCTATCTCTATATCTCTATCTCTATCACTCTATCTCTATCTCTATCACTCTATCTCTATCACTCTATCTCTATCTCTCTATCTCTATATCTCTATCTCTCTATCTCTATCTCTCTATCTCTCTATCTCTATCTCTCTATATCTCTATCTATCTATCTATCTCTCTCTCTCTATCTATCTCTCTCTATCTATCTATCTCTCTCTATCTATCTATCTCTCTCTATCTATCTCTCTATCTATCTCTCTCTCTATCTATCTATCTCTCTCCCTATCTATCTATCTCTCTCCCTATCTATCTATCTCTATCTCTCTATCTATCTATCTATCTATCTATCTCTCTATCTATCTATCTATCTATCTCTCTTTCTATCTCTCTCTCTCTCAATTTTTGTTACATCGAAATGTTTGTTTCGTCTCGCTTCCCTGATAATGTTTACTCACTGCTCTGGAGAGAGCTGCCTGGAGGAGAATTCTAGCGGCCGGCTGCTCTGATCGGTAGTTTTCCGTGGTTTCTCCGATCAACACCAGGCGAATGCCGGAGCAGTACCCTACGAAACGGGCCACGGACCGCGCGCGATCTGTTTTTCCTCTTCCCTGTCCTATCCTCTTCCATTACACACACACACACACTAACATACACTACACTACCACATATTCCGGAAGACCGGGCCTGAGCTTAGAGCTTGTCCCGGCTTGGGCGGTGGCCCGCTGGTGGGAGAGTTAGAGGGAAACCCCACTAGCCGACGGTAGGTCGGCGCCGGATCTCGCCATCCAGCTGGGGAAGACCACCACTATCTCCCGAGAAACAAACATGCACTACACTAACGGGACCAATGACCAAAGCAGTTGACGCGCCCGGAAACACGAAAAAAAACAACCATCGCTCCTCCCTCTCTCTCTCGATTTCTGGGGGTTTCAGGCGCTAGTGGTGTTCACAGGCAGACTGACGGACAGGCGTTTTGGAAAAAATCTCTTTTTCGGCAAACAATTACATATCTCGGAAACGAAAGGCGATAACGCTAACCGGAATTCGAAAGTTTGATTCTCGTTTAAAGCCGGTTTAGAAGAGACAATAAAAGATTTAAAAAATTATAAACAATTACCAATTTTTGCAATTCAGGGTAAAAGGTTCCCTGATGTCCCAGAACCGAAAACTGCGAATTAACAATTTTGTTAAAATTTACAATTTTATAAACAAATTCGAAATATGCGCTAGAATGGCTGGAAAGGCTCCGGAAATTGTGCCTGAGATGAACATTTAAAAATAACAGTTTGACTGGAGTTACAATTTGATTGCGAAAAGTTTATATAATTGTTGCTAAAATGCTAAATATTTACTAGTCTATTGACAGTATTTGTGGACGGAAAACTCCCGCTCAGGGATATTTTTTTGTCATAGTGTACACGTTATGTTCATACTCGCCGTAAAACAGACGGATTCAGAGTAACTAAATTAACCACAGAATTTGTTTAAAAGCTAAGTGCTTTTGAAGCGTACGTGGCAGGCACAAGCGCGGCATTGGAGAACTGTTTTATCAGTATGCTTGTGTAAGGTGAATTATTTGTGTACCAAAATATGTTGTCATTGTAACATACTAATTTCTTATAAACAATTTCATATCTCGAGAATGAAATATGATAGCATCGATAGGATTCCGGAATTTGGTATCCCGTTTAAACGCCATTCAGATGAGACAATAAACAAATGTGCAACATTTTCAAATTTACAAACAATTTCCAACTTTTGCCAATCTAAAGAGAGGAGAAACTCCCAATGTCCCAGAGCCGAAAAATCGAATTAACAATTTTGCAACAACTTACCATTTTATAAACAAATTCGAAATATGCGATAGAACGGCTGGGAAAGCTCCGCAAATTGAATGAATTACCTTAAATGAACATTTTAAAATAGCAGTTTGACAGGAGTTATAAATTGATTGCTAAAAGTTAGTATAATTGTTGCTAAAATGCTAAATATTTACTGGTCTATTGACAGTAACTCTGTACGGAAACAAGAATTTAAAATGTCAATTCTAGATAAGTGATTGTAGCTTCAACGTGCCCATTAGTAGACCTTCTTATTGCACTGGTTGATTTAGAAATACAGTCGATTCCGGTTACAATAACTCGGTTATATAGTGAACTCTCGGTTATAGTGAACTTGAGTTACTGGTCCCGTTTCATTTACGTAACAAATAAGCATATGAAAATCCGATTATAGTGAACCTGAACCTCAGCTATAGTGAACGTAGGAAATACAATGTCGCGGAAATTAATTCCCTGCTGGAAAAAAATATATCGCCTCAGAGTCACAAATTTCAACACCAGGCAGCTTGGTAAAAATATTCTTGGCCAAATTGTTGGTCATAAAATTGATGTCTCCTCTGAGTTGAAGGTAGCGGACCTGGAATGGGGACGTTAGTAACGTCACACAGTTTCACTGCGGAAACAAAGGCCGTGTCCTGCGTGGGTTACAACTGGCGGTGGCGACGCGCAATCGCTTGCTTCAATTTCAGGTTTGGTAATATAATCCGCGGAACAAAGCGCGTTGTTCTACGTAGGCGACAGGAAGCGCGCAACTGCCGCAGCATCACAGCCTGGCGACACCCCCACGCTGCGCGGAAAAGCGATCAGTTTCATTAGCCACTTGCGCCATCCCGCTACCGAGAGCATCTCGTATGTTATTAGGCGAGTAAAAGGGCCTTCGGAGAGTGGTTCTACGAGCAGTGATGTGTTTTTACTGTGGGTGGATTGCTAGTCTGGCCCACTAACCCTCCTCCTTTGTCCGGGCTTGGTGCCGGCAAGGGCATCAGCTTGGCTACTCGATCCACCAAGCATCCGCCCCAGGCGGAGTTCTGAACTTAGACAATGAGCATAATTCAGCAGATGGAAATCCACATCTTAAGTGACCCACGGGGAGTCAGGTACGCTTTCCTGTTTAAGGACGGCATGTTGGGACAATTCATTTTCGGTAGCGTTCTTTGTCCGATTTGCCCGTATTATATGCCGTGCTTTGTTCTTAAATTTTCTGACAAGTGAATTGTCACACCTTTTGGAGAAAGTTGTTTTGGTGCGATTCCAAGGTGTTTACTAAATCTGCAAATTTTCTGATTCTTTGTTCTTCAATGGCGAACACTGATTTTTCGAAAATTGCAGAAAATTAACATCGCAAAAGTACAATATTAAATATAGAGATTTTCTTACGGAAATCTCTTATAAAAAATGATTTTTAAATAAAGTCTTGTCATTTTTTGAAGAAATTAGTACTATTTACTTTCTCGTTACGGAGTCGAGAGAGTTATATAATGCGCAAAAAACCGCAAATTTTCGGCAGAAAAATTCTTATTGACGGGCCCTGATAACGAAAAAGTGGATACGCCCAGTTGCTAAATTTAGAAAAAAATCCTCTAACACGTGGTGCAGCCAGAATCCATGTTTTGTGGGTCCTTGATAGCGAAAAACCGATTGACGGCAAAACGTCTGTCCGTGTACCTGTCTCTCCGACTGTCTGTCTGTCCGTCTGTGAACAACGCTAGTGGCTAAACCGATAAGCAGATTTTCTCGAAAATTGATATTCCTCAAGCGATCTGTTTTGATGTCTCGTCCCCTAAAATTTGAAATCGACATTTCAATTTCGAGGAGTACTTTACATAAAGTCCCTGGGACATTTTCCAAATTTTCAAAAAAATGATTCCATCGTTTTTGATTAAACTTTGTTGTTGGATAATGTAAAGGACGTTTAAGAGAATGGTGCAGGTCTAATGTTCGTTGAAAACCCTGATTTTTCTCAAATTGCAAAAGTTCAAACTTTTTTCGGCGTCTTCTCCAACTAGAATTAGGAAGATAGAGATTTTTTCTTAATGAAACATGATCCTTAATGATAGATTTTCAAATAAGGTAATGTACAATTTTTCGAAAATCTGAGAACTTTTCGCATAACTTTACGTGAAAATACAGGTGAGAAAATGCGTGCTGTTTTAGCACCACTAGTTTAAGTTGTATATTATTCTGACAGTTCTAAATATGTTTATACTACATGTTCCGTCCTATTCTTGCTTTTTTAACAGGCATTAACGAGTAGAAATGTTAATGAAAAGTTTTTTACTTGAAATTGCTGCAAATAATGCTTTTTGTGTAATTGTTGCTTCAAATTAATGCGATTTATAAAAGAATTCTCAATAACGGCTCAAGGTTTTTTCCTGAAATTTTTTCTTCGGATAGAACCAATGACACTTAAAAAATGAGGCTGGTCCCATTTTCTACAAACTTTCTGTATTTTCGAAAATTCAGACAAAAAATGAAGATTGTAAAACTATAATATTGGTGACCGAGATTTTTTTCCATAATGTTGGCGGATGATATAGGGGTAACGTGCTAACTCGAAGAACTCCGAGTTTGATTCAAACGCGGGAGATTATTTTTGCTGGTTGGAAACACTTTTCCAGGTTAATTTAGTATTATAATAATGCGAAGCCCTTACAAACAATGCGAGAAAATATGTGCTATTGTAGCACCGCTCGATACTTTCTGGCATCTGTTGTGTGTTTGTAGGATCAAAACAAACATATTAACTTTGATTACATTTTTGCTGCTGCCATGGTCACAATTTTACAGTAAATATTCATAAAGAACAATCTCCGGCTAGCAGTGTTGCTCCCAAATGATGTACGCGTCACCGTAATGCATACTCGCCGGAGGAGTCTTGCCAGCTCAGAGAAGCGCCTCCCTAGTGTGGCACAGAGATGAAACTGCCCAAAATACAAGGCTCATAAACGCAATAAGGAGGTGCGTGCAGTGAATAACATGCTCTACCCGCAGTGCTAAGCAGCGGACGAACTGGAAGGAGGACGGGCAGGAGCACGCAGGCTAAAGATTGCCCAGGTTCCCGGCGCCAGGGTACTGGACGTCCCAGGTGGCATTGGCCACGTGACGATGTGGCGCTATGCTGCGGGGCGGAGGGGAGTGCCGCCAGCACAATAACATTACATAGGAAGAGAAAGTTAGGTAATACTGCAGCATGAAGTGCTGATTTTTCAATAGTATATCACGTTTTATGTGTCCCTGACACGTGATTGAACTTTTATAAAAATGGCACAGATCTGTTTTTCAGTAAAATTTTCGAAAATCGCAAAAGTTAAATTTTGTTGTCCCGTCCTACAACTACATTATTGAAGATACATATGTTTTAATGAAATATATTATTCGAAATTAGATCTATAAATAAAGCCGTGTTCAAGTTTTGGGAAATTTGAATAGTTTCAGGGCAATTTTGAGTGAAATGGCGACAGTTAAAAACACAACATTTTTCGCACAAACAGCATATTTTTTTTTATTTTTTTATAGGAATACACCAACAGTTACTTCCACAATCGTTCGATTAATAGTATGTCATGGTCAAATTTTCATGAAAACATTGAAAAATTCCAAAAGTTCAACTTTCTTCTTGATGTGCCCGCCTGCCTTGATTTATTTTTATTTAGTTTAGAAACTGTGTTACGGAAGAAGTGAATTCTATCCATGTTTTCATAAATCTGGGCTCCCTACCCTAGGCCATTTACGAGTTGAATTCTGAATACAGAAAGACATGAACGTTTTGGCAAGAATTATTATCAAAATATTCGCTCCGATATAATAAATATTTTCAAGTGCAAAGCAGGCATAGATTTGTGCTCTTGTCCCTCATCATGTTCTTCGTGAAGGAATATTCTTCCTGCCGCGACAACAAAGAGAAGGATAATTTGAATAACTATATTTCCCACTGAAGTCTAGAAGACGTGCAATGAAGTTACATTTTACTTATTGCCTTACATTGTACTTTATTACAAGTTACAATATCTGCAACGTTGCTATTTGAGGTTCCAGTTGACGTTTGAGGTTTGAGTATTCGGTTGAGGTTGAGGCAACCGGTTGGTGTGTGAGGAGCGAATTCTTTTGAGTGCGTATTTGAGACGGGACAAATATTTCCGCATGTTGGAAATACTTTTCCAGGTGTGTTGGAAGACCTTTCGCACACTGCTATTTTTATATTACATAAATGTAATTAATAATACAAAAAAGTATGTGCTGTTGTAGCCTTATATCTAAGTTCCATGGGTATAAAGATGCAACGATGAGAGATTGAGACCCATCATTCTATCGTGTAATTATGAATGATACATCCATCATTCGGAGCTCAACTCTCGTAGAGGAAAGGCCTCCCCGTGGGCGCTCGGGGCTACCGCTATCAGCGGACGTTCCAACGAGTGCCAGTTTTTACTTATCAGTGTGGTTCTAAGTAGTGACAAAACCACACCAAGTTCGGTGTGGTCCACGGTCAAAATGTCGCATTGCGGCATTTTGCGACAAAACAAACGTCTTGTATACAGTTTAATCATCGTGCTTAGACTCGTAACGAATAAAATTCACCTGTTAAAACATCAAGAACTGGTGAAATATGGACAACACAAGTTGCCCTTCAACAGGACAACTAATACCTTCAGCGATAGCTGTGGGAAATGCAGTTTGAGAGGAGGCAAGGGAGGCCAGACCTCCCCAAAAAATTGATTAACAACACTAAAAGATACATATTTTTTTGAACTTAAAAATTGTTTAAATATTAAACTTAAAAATGATTTGAATTGTTAAAAATTGAATGAATTGTTAAAAATTGAATGAATTGTTAGAAATTGTTTATCTAAAATTGACATAAATGTTTACGGCTGGCGAGTAAACAAAAAAGTTGTTTCTCTTCTTGCAAACATAGCGTTACAATTCAAAATGGAGTCAAGCAGTTCTATGCGTTACGAACAAGTACCATCACCGAGTACTAGCACTGCTTGTGCCTGCAGTATACCGGCGGCCTAAGCTGACGCATGCCTCCTCTTCTGCCATGACGTCCCTCAACCAATAAGAAAAGAGTAGTTTCGTTTTGTCCAGCTTAGGACTTGGCTTGGCACGGAGGCTCTCGCGCGTCTGGCGTCCTTCTGTGAAGGCTTGTTGCGGACAGTGGTTGCGAGGGATCCATTGTGTAGCAGACCCAATATTTCAGGGGTCACAATAAAATCTTTATTCGAAGTGTCGTTTTCGCGGAGAAGTAATCCTAAAAGAAGAGAAATATTAAATCTAATTCTTTTATTTGAAATGTCTCCAATAATCGTTTACCACTAAACCGAAGGTGACTTTCTATTTCACAATATGAATCCGTGCCTGAATTTGTCTGAGTCTCCCCAAGTATTGAACCCACCCACTGGGTAAATGATCCAAATGTATGTTAAAATCTCGGTGTAGTGCAAACTACTCCTTATGGTTCTGATTCTTCAACGTATCAAGATCCAAAAGTCACCATGTTAGAACAACAAATTATAATTCTTCAACAAGCTCAAGAACTGAGGGAAATCGTAAAATCTCAACAAAAGGTAACATTCTCTTTTCAACAAAGTGTACCTTACAACCCACAAAGTGATAATAGTTTTCTACCTAATCCAAATTTGGAGAAAAATCAAAGTGAATATAACAAACCAAAACATAAAAGAACAGATGATCAATGTAGTGAACATATTACACAGTCAGACTCAAGACCTAATATAAATAGCACTGAAAGCAGACTTACTTCATCAAGTGATCTTGAAGAAGATAAAGATGTAGGTGATAATACCTCAAACCTAGAAAATATTACCATTCCTCCAATTAACGTTCCAAAATCTGCCAATATCTTACAGAATTTCTCTAGTTTTATTTCAGACATAAAATCCACAATTTCTGATGATTTTGAAACAAAATTAAAAAACTCTAATATGTCAATATTTTTCAAAACTATAATAGATTTCTGAAACTATAGAGCCCACTGTGACTCTAATGAAATTCCATACATTACCTACAGAGATCCTACTAACAAAACATTCTCAGCAATAATGTATGATGTACTCCAATGATGAAATTAAAACTGAATTACTCAAAAATTTCCCAATAATATATCAATAGACCGTTTGTCAAAAATAGAGAATCATTAGAAATCTGTGTATTAGAACTCTATGATAATGATTTAGGGAAAGATATCATTCATTTAAATAAATTATTCAATAGTATTGTTAAAATTAAATTCCACCAACCAAATTTTATTAATTTGAGGTTTAAATGCAAAAAATACAGAATGGGGTTGTAACACAACAACCCCATAAGGTAAATTGCTTCCCGAAACTGTTATTCAAAACAATTGGCAAATACATGCTCCTCCTTTTCCAACATTTTATTCTTACAATAACAGTGAAACTCCTGATATATTAGACATCATTGTTACTAATAATTTCACACCAACAATCTCTCAATATCCTAATTATACTCTAAATTCAAATCACAAGCCAGTCTTAATGAAAATTAATTCATCATACTCTCCATATTTAAATAAAAATTTTCTACTAACTGGACCACTAGATTGGAAACTGTTCCATTTAAATACTACATTAAAACTAAATGTATATCCAAAAAACCTTAATAATGAAAAAGACATAAATCAAGGAATTACAAAATTTCATTCTAATATAATAACTGCTATCAAATTATCTTCAGTACAAAGCACTTAAAAAAATGCAATAAACAAATCAAACTATATATGTCTAGAAATATTAAATTTAATATCATATAAACATCAGATACGTTTACTATGGCCAATGAACCGTAACATTACAAATAAAAAAAAAACATAAATTTTTTTAACTAGTACAATTAGAAATACATTAATTAAATGTAGAAATCACAGCTTAAATAATTACATTTCACAAATTCAACCTAACTCAGCAGCCCAATGGTCAATTATCAAACAAATAACAAAAAAAACCTACTCAAATTCCCCAAATGAAACAAGGCAATAGAATTGCAACTACAGACAAAGAAAAAGTATAACTTTTAGCTTCTCAATTTGAATCAATCTTTAATAATACTTCTATTTTAAACCCTTTATTTCATAACACAGTTTCACAAGAATTCAATCTCCATTCCTCACAGTAACAGAAAAAATTAAATTTATCTCTCCTTCAGAAATTAATTTTATTATTAAAAAACTAAAAACTAAAAAGCACCCAGAATTGATAAAATACCTAATATTATTATCAAGAATCTCCCTTCTTCAGCAATTAACTCTTCAACTGCCATATATAACTCATGTTTAAGATTACATTAGTTTCCAAACCAATGGAAAATTGCGTCAATACTTCCCATGCATAAAACAAGTGAAGATCCAACATCCCCAAAAAATTAACGACCTATTAGTCTTCTTCCCACCTCAAAAATCTTTGAAAAAAGTTTATTAACATGAATCAACAAGTTAATTATTAACAACAATATTCTACCTACCGCACAATTTGGTTTCCATCACAAACATTCGACTAATCATCAGTTATTAAGATTGATCATATTATCACTAATTCATAATGCTCAACATATTTTGGTCTTATTTTTGGACATTGAAAAAGTCTTTGATAGCATGTGGCATACTGGTTTGTAATTCAAAATGAGACAATATGGTTTCCCTATTTATTTGCAAAAAATAATTAAAAGTTTTCTTGCTTCCAGAAGTTTTAAGGTTCAACTTAATTCTGAAATTTCAATAACTCAATTTATGACAACTGGAAATCTTCAGTGATCTCCACTATGTCAAACTCTTTTTATTATTTTCATGCCTGATACAACCTTCACTAATAGATTCAAAAATGGCATTATTTGCAGACGACACAGCAGTCTATACATCGCATAAAGATCTACCTGTAGGTAGAGATAACTTACAGGATGATATAAATATCCTTTCTCATTGGTTCAATAAATGGAACATACTTATTAGTCTCTCTAAATGTCAGGCTAAAATTTTCACCCTAAGAAAAACAATATTAATCTATTCTCTAATTCTAAATGGTAAAGCAATTAAAAGGCTCTCCATCTCACAATCTGCAAAATATTTAGGACTTTATTTTGATCAACAACTCACATGGAGAGATCATATTACAAATATAGCGAAAAGACACTTTTATCAAAATGATTCAAATATATCCACTCATTAACAAAAACTCACACAGAAACATCCCTATCAATATTTAGATATATAATATGACCTTCATTAACATATGCCTGTCCCATTTGAAAAGGTGCTGCTCCAATACACGTTCAGAAATTGCAAATTATACAAAATAACCTTCTATGCTGGTCAGTCAGTGGACCGTGGTTTATAAGAAAGTTACACAAAGTACTTTCAATTAAAGACATAAAAACATGGGTACTAAAAATCTCAAAAAATGTCTACTCATCCTTACTCTCTAGCCCAGCTTATGAACGTTTTAAACTAGGGAAAACAGCTTCAATAAATTCAAGAAATTTTCAAAAGACTTACTACAACCTCCCTAATTTAACTACTATATATAAATAATTCTATATCATTGTTTTGTTTTACTAAAATAAAAAATGTATTTAATCAATTACAAAAAGATGTTGGAGTTCCCTGTCAGGGTATCCCTCAGTATTTATGTACATAAGTTAAATTGTATCCTTTAGTTAATTATTATAAAAATTGGTTATCATTTGAATTAGTTATATTTATGTATTCAATACCATGAAAGATTCTGTCTGTAATCGAACAAAGATAAAATAAATTTTAAAAGAGGAATGGAAAACCAGAAGGTTAATCCTCTCGCAAAGCTATGTGGGTTTCAGTAGCACAAGTGGTTTTAATATCACGTTATTTGAAAAAATCACTCTGTTAACGCGTTAGGTCATTGACATTAATATAGTTTCCTCCTGAGTAACCGGCATTTTTACTTTCTCGTATACGTACGTACATATGAAGGAATATACGTAGAATAGAGAAAGTTATGTAATGCTGCCGAAAATCTATTTCGAGATTTCAACAGAAAAATACACGTTTTGGGGTCCCCTGATACAGGATAAAAGTCACAGAACTCAGCAGGGTATTCCAGCGTAGACCAAGACAAGATAAACAAAAGTTTCTTCAAAAAATATAGCACGTCATACGCAGTTTTTAACTGTTTTTGACGTTAAATAAATAAATAAATAAATAAATAAATATATAAATATATAAATATATAAATATATAAATATATAAATATATAAATATATAAATATATAAATATATAAATATATAAATATATAAACATATAAATATATAAATATATAAATATATAAA